>LNAC01001544.1:0-18398 GCA_002007465.1 Ailurus styani
GCTGCCCCAGCCTCGGGCCGGCCTGCCGGCTGGCGGCCTCACCCTCTCCCCCTTCCAGGCCTTCGAGCTGGCCACCGGCGACTACCTATTCGAGCCTCACTCTGGAGAAGACTACAGTCGCGACGAGGGTAGGGGGAGGCGACCCTGGGCTCGGCCTCGGGGCCTCGCAGCCGCCCAGCTGCCGCCCAGCCGCCTCTCTGTCCACAGACCACATCGCCCACATCGTGGAGCTTCTGGGAGACATCCCCCCGGCCTTCGCCCTCTCGGGCCGCTACTCCCGGGAGTTCTTCAACCGCAGAGGTAGGGCCGAGCAGGCTCGTCCGCCGGGCGGGGGGGGCAGGCCGGGAGCACAGCCCCGGCGCAGGGGGAGCACGGCGTCCCTCAGGGCAGAGGCTCACCGGCGGCCGCGGCCCTGCCCCCAGGCCAGTTGCGGCATATCCACAACCTCAAGCACTGGGGCCTGTACGAGGTGCTCATGGAGAAGTACGAGTGGCCCCTGGAGCAGGCCACGCAGTTCAGCGCCTTCCTGCTGCCCATGATGGAGTACATCCCAGAGAAGAGGGCCAGCGCCGCCGACTGCCTGCAGCACCCCTGGCTCAACCCCTAGCCCCCCGCACGCGGCGGCCTGCGGCGGGCTGGCTCACCCTCGAGCCCCTCCCAGTGCCTTCAGGGACAGCGGGGCGCCTCCTGCCCGCCCGGCCCCTCCCAGCTGCCCTCCCCCGCCACTGGGGGCCGGCTCCTCACCGCCCTCCGCAGGGCAGAGACGGCTGCCGGGCCAGCTTCAGAACTCGGTCTGCCCCCAACCCTCACCAAGGGCCCCCAGTGGGAAGCATGCGCATTTCTTTTCTTAATAAAGTGTGAACCCAAACGTCGGCATCCTGGAGTGACAGGAGCACACCAGCCAAGGCCGAGCTGGGAGGGAAGCGGATTTATTCCGGGGCTGCCCGCCAAACCGGCTAGAGGGCTGGGAGCGGGAAGGGGTGCACGGAGGCAGTCCCAGGGATGGCCTAGGCCTCCACGGCGCGGCCGTTAATGATGCGGATGTGGCGGATGATGTCCTGGATGGCTTCCGATGTGGTGCCCTGGCCCCCGATGTCTGGGGTGTGCATCTGCGGGGCACACTTAAGCTGGCGCACACACACCAGGGGCCCGCCGACACCTGGGCCCCACCCCACGGGCGGCCCTGGGACCGCCCTTGGTCTCCCACGCCTCGCGGGGCCTGGAGGCGCCTGGAACAGCCGGCTGGAGGGCAGTGGTACCACCTCCGGCCCAGAAAGCCCAAACCCACCCTGGCCCCACCTTCTTCTTGGGGGCAGCGGAAGCACCGGGTCCCCACCTCGTGCCCCTCAGGTGGCACACCAGCTCAACCCCCACTGGGCACAGGGCTCGGGCAGAAGGCAGGGGAGGGGAGAAGAGGAGCCTCACGTTTTCGTTGTCCATGGACGCCAACACGGCCTTACGGATGGAGGCGGCATAGGAATGGAGCCTGAGGAGGAGGAGCAGCTGTCAGGCCCGTGGGGCTAGGGCCTGGCGGGGGGCGGGCGGCTGGGCGCCCACAGCGGCTTACTTGAGGTGGTCGAGCATCATGCAACTTGCCAGCAGCGTGGCTGTGGGGTTGGCAATGTTCTTGTTGGCGATGCTCTTGCCCGTGTTCCTCGTAGCCTAGAAGGGCCAAAACAGGCGGGGGTGAAGGTGCGAACGTAGGGCATGTGAGGCCACCGGCGGGAAGCGACCGGAACAGGCAAATTCAGAGGCGGAGCGCAGGTCAGTGGGGGCCAGGGGCTAGGGCTGGGGCTGGGAGTGCTTGCTAATGTGCCTGGGGTCCCCTCTCAGGGTGCCTGAATGCTCTGGGACTAGACACGAGTGACGGTTACACAGTACCGTGTGTGCGCTTAATACCCCTAAACTGCTCATTTCAAGTGGTTCACTCAGTTACGTAAATCCTGGCTCACTTTTTTAAAAAAACAGCTAAAAACAGAAACTAATCAATAGATCAACAAAACGTGATCTCTCCATACAATGAAATATTACTCAGCCCTAAAAGAAACGGAGCTCTGAGCCGTGCTACAGTGTAGATGAGCCTTAAAGATACTACACTGGGGTAAAATAAATAATTTTTTTAAAAAGCCCACACGGCATACGCCCACCCATTTGTAGGGACACCTGGGGGGCTCGGTTGGTGAAGCATCTGACTTGGGTTCCGGTCCTGATCTTGGGGTCCTGGGGTCGAGCCCCCCATCATGCTCCACACTCGGCATGGAGTCTGCTTCCCCTCTCCTTCTGCACCCCTCCCAGCGTGCGCTTACACTCACTCTCTAAAATAAATAATTAAATCTATAAAAAAAACACCCAACAACCTCCATTTATAAAAGATGGCCAGGGGCACCTGGGTGGCTCAGTGGGTTAAAGCCTCTGCCTTTGGATCAGGTCATGATCTCAGGGTCCTGGGATCGAGGCCCACATCGGGCTCCCTGCTCAGCGGGGAGTCTGCTTCCTCCTCTCTCTCTGCCTGCCTCTCTGCCTACTTGTGATCTCTGCCTCTCTCTGTCAAATAAATAAATAAATAAATCTTTAAAAAAAAAAAAAAGATGGCCAGAAAAGGCCAGTCCACAGGGACAGAAAGCAGATGAGTGGCAGCCAGGGGCTGGGAGGAGGGGCATGGCAGTGAAAACTAACGAGTACAGGGTTTTCTTTCTGGGGGGGATGACAACATTCTGGAATGAGATAGTGGTAACAGTTGCACAACTCTGAATAACCTAAAACCACTGAATCCTTATACTTTCAGTGACCTGGATGACATGTGCGCTATATAGCACAAAGGGGCCAGGAGCCCTGGCGCCAGGGGGCCACTCACCGTCTCAAAAACAGCATACACGTGGCCATAGTTGGCCCCAGCCACGAGGCCAGGGCCTCCGACCAGGCCTGCACAGACGTTGTTGACAATGTTTCCATAGAGATTGGGCATCACCATGACATCAAACTGCTGGGGCCGGGACACCAGCTGTAGGACAAGGACACAGACAGGAGCCTGAGCACCGGAAGCCCACAGTGCCCGAGGCAGGCGGCCGGGGAGCCGAGCAGGCTAGCTACCTGCATGGTAGTGTTGTCCACGATCATATTCTCAAAGGTGATCTGCGGATAGCGGGCTGCCACCTCCTTGCAGCACTGGAGGAAGAGCCCATCGCCCAGTTTCCTAGGAGGGGGCATAAGACACCAGCTTGGCCGTTTGAACAGTCAGCTGGAGGAATGGGGCATGCGGATGGCCACAGAAGCTGGGTTGTGACCTCCAACCAGCCCCCCGTCTGTAAGACAGGCATAATCCCCCTCTCCCTCCCCCAAGTGTGCACTGTGGTAAATCTGCAGCTGGGAAAGAGGCAAGAGGGCACAGTCCTGAGCATGGGGCCTCAGTGGGCAGCCAGGGCTGTGGGCCCCAAGTCCCTGCGAGCAGGCCCAAGGAGGGTGTTCAATTCAGCTATTTCACGACTGCTTGCAGAACCGGCAGGAGCACAGCAGGGGTGGGGCGTACATGATGTTGGCCTTGTGCACGGCTGTCACTTTCTTGCGCCCGCTTTCCTGGGCCAGTTTGAAGGCATATTCGGCAATGCGGAGGGACTTAGCCTTGGTGATGATCTTCAGGCTCTCCACCACTCCAGCCACACTCTGGGACAGGGACAGGGAGAAGAGACCCTCGAGCACAGGTTTCTCTTTGGGTCTGGCCTTCCTCACCGTAGACCGTGGCCAGACTCGTCGTGGCCCCCGTGCCCTAGGGGATGAGGGGCGGCCCGGGCCTCACCCACCTCGTGTTCCAGGCTGCTGTACTCGCCCTCGGTGTTCTCCCGGACAATGAGGATGTCTATGTCCCTGTGCCGGGTCACCACTCCTGGCAGGCTCTTACAGTGGATGACATTGGCGTAGAGGTCCAGGCTGGTGCTGGGGACGCAGAGGGAAGAGGAGCCGGCCAATGCCACAGCTGTCCGCCGGCACGCCCCACCTGCACTGAACCCCGACCCCATGCACCGGCTTCTCACCGAAGGATGTTGTTGCGGGATTTGTGGGACGGTGGCAGGTTATGATTCGTTTCGATGTTGCCTGCGAGACAGAAAGAAGACAGGCTGGAGAGGGGGCCCCCAGGCTCAGCCATGCCACCCCACTGCCCTTCCTAAGCAGACGAACACGTGCCAAAGGCAGCTCCAACCCGGGGAGAGGATGGCTCCCCACAGCAGAAGGGCCTCGCAGAACGCCTGGGCGCAACTTCGCGGTAAGCCCTGCGAGGGCGCGGTGCGTGTGCACACGCTTGGTTCCCTGGCGGCTTCCGAGGCCCCGGAGCAGCACCTGGCACACAGCAGGCCCTGGACACATACTGACCGACCGAATGAACGAACAAACGAATGAACAAGGGTTGGCAGCTAGCCAAGAGATCTTGCCAGACCCTGGGCAGGAAATGGCAAGATCAGGGTCTGGATGGATAGGAAGTGACCACTCCTGCTTACTAACAGGCTGGCTAGCCAGGCTGGCGCCAGCAATGTGACCTTGGCCAGTGTCACTGTTAGGCCCCGTGTCGAGGTGCCACATGAGCCCCGGCTCAGGGGCAGGTAGGGGCTGCTTGGAAAAGACTAGAGCTTGGCCTGGGCTGGACCCAGGGTAAAAAGAATGGGAGCAGCAGCAGCCAGCAATCGCCGGGAAAAGGCCGTCTGCCAGAGGGTGCCAAGTAGAGCAGGCTTTCCTCGGGGCCCGCTGGGGCCGTCGCCCCCTCCGAGGCACACCCTACCTACACTGCCCTCGCCCAGTGTCCCAGGCACCTTGCAGCTGCCACGTCAGCCCCTCCCCTTGACTGCCAGGGCCTGGGGCTCTGGCCGGCTTCAGCTCTGCTCACATGGAGTAGATGACGGGCTCTAGTTTATGAAACGAGTAATACAGAGAGTTTAAGAGCGTGTACAAAACCAAGGCAAACTCAGGAAGGACTAGCATTCCTGTCCGTGACACCCAGAGCTGTGCTGGCTAGAGCCGAGGCAGCAGGCGGAGGGCTAAAACTGTGATGTCTCTCTGACATCTGGTTCGTGAAAAAGGTTCTGAGGGTCAAAGCTGACCCCGGCAGAGAGGGCCGTCCCAGGAGACAAGGGGGTGGGAGGAAGCCCTTTACTGAACAGGCTCCCACATGGCCTACTGCCACCAAGATCTCAGAATCGCAGTGTGGGGACAGGACCCCAGAAGCTTCTGTTCACTCTCCAAGCACAAGGGTCCTTCCTAGCCAGAAAAGCCCTTAGGTCAGAGTTGGGTGGCCCCAGGGACAAGTGTCCGCCTGGAAGTGAAAGGAATCGTGCACAGTGTCCCATCCTGGCCCCCAAACTCACCCTTCAGGGCCACGCGGTTCCGACGGATGGCCATGATGGCGTTGCGGATGTCCTCTTCGTCAGCATTGGAGCTCACGTGCACCTCTTCAAAGTCCACCGGCACACATGCATGCCTGGGGCAGAACCGGGTTGAGGTGGCTGGCCCCAGACATCCCCCATGCCTCCTCTGGGAAGCCTGCCTAACCACTGGGTGCAGACGCCTCCCCAGTGCTGCTGCCCACCCTGACCTGGCTCTGGCTGAGAGGAGACTGGGTCCCCACCTGCGCCAGCTAATGGGGAGATACTTGAACTCTGCAACAGTTAGCAGGACTGGTGGCATCTTCCCCATGCCCAGGCCAGCCTGGCAGGATCCCAGGCACTGGAATGCAAAGCCTGGGCCTACAGCCCTCCTGCCGCAGGCTCACTGGGTGCTCAGGCAAAGCCCCAGCCAGTGGGCTTCCGGGCTTACTGCCCCTCTTGGCACAGTTCTCAAGCCGCCCCCCCCCCAGGTGGGCCTGGGGTATAACCTCCCCTAGGGGAACAGGAGGTGGGCCCAGGGGCTGTGTACCTGAACACAGACTTGACATGCAACATGAGCTCTGGCCCGATGCCATCCCCCGGGATCATGGTGACTGTGTGCCGCCCACCGTACTTAGCCGACGGAGGCTGGAAGGAGGAGGGGGTGAAAGTGGGCCCAGGGGGCCAGCCGATCACGAGGTGCCAGCTCCGGGCACCTCACCCCGCCGCCCCGCCCCGCCCCAGACAGGGCTGTTTGTGGGGCTCCTGGTTCAGGAGGACAGCAGCAGCGGCCCCCACCCCTGCCTGGACTTGGGTCAATCCCAAAGCGACTAAGAGCCCCAAAACTTAATAGGCAGGTGAGAAGAATACTTACAATCGTCTGTTGCTAGAGGGGGAAGGGAAGGAAGAAGACACCAATCAGCCAAGGTTGGAGGAACAAGGTTGTGCCCAGGGGCGGGGGCCCGGTCCCTGGGGCCACTGCGCAGTACAGTCCGCTGCGGGGGGGGCTGCCTCTGCAGACCCGCCTCAGAGGGCCAGGGAACAGAGGCCCCGCACACACACAGCCACGCCGCTACAGCCGCGCGCGCTCCCACACACGCACGCCCGCACCGACGTGCTACGTGTGCGCAGACAGGGGCATCCGCGCGCCGACAGAGCAGACACAGCCCCGTGCACGCGACGCTCGGGCGGGTACTTACGGAGACGCTCCTCCGGGGGGCCGCGTGCGCACCAAGGACCTGGCAACGAGACCCCAGATGACGACGGTTGCTGTCCGGCCCCGGCAGCCAATGTGGCAAAGGCCGGCTGAAGTCTTGGCGGGGGAGAGGGACCGTCCCCACCAGACCCGCACTGGCCCCGCGTGTCGTGCCCCACGAGGGGAGCAGCACAGTACGTGCCACCACTGCCCGCAGACAGCCCCTCAGAGCACCAGGCGGGGCCACCGCAAGCCCTGGTGCTTCCTTCGGCTCCCGCCAGTGGCTGAAGGGACGTTTGTCTCCCTCCCCCTCGTTTGCTGTTTGATTCTTTTTCAGCCAATTATTCCTGCTCGGGGATGTCTGTTGCCTATAACACGGAAAAATCCATAACTTTTATAACTAGCTTGTAATTATATAAAAGTTCCTAACACAGTAAACGCGGCACAATAGGGAAATCTTTATAACACACCACAGGGCCGTCGTGACAATCATTTTATCAGTTTTTTCATCTTTTCTTCCTCATTGCAAAAGCAGCCTACAGTCCTAACACGGAGATCAGAAGAAAACGCCAGCACCCAGGCCCGTGCCCACCCAGAGACCATTACTGCTGGCAGGGCGGGGAACGGCCCTCCAGAATCACAGGTCCAAAGCAAACACAGCACGGAAAATCCAGCCACTTAACAAAAGTAACAGACACCAAACTCTTAGAAGGCTTTCGTAAAGGATTGCAAAACTGCTTCGTGGCCTACATGAGATGAATGTCCCCAACCCCCTGACTCAGAAACATGTTTGGCCACACCAAAGCCACATCTGACAGCTTCAGAGTAAAAGCTGTCCCAGCCAAAGAGGACAGGCATTGAGAAGTGATCCATCCAGAGTCCCCACGTTATCCTGAAGGTAGAAGCCTGTGTTTGAGGCCCCACTGCTGTGGGGCTATGGGTCCTCACACTTTCCTCCCTGCTACGCCCCACCTAGGAACACACCCAGGTGTCCCTCAAACCAAAGAGGAAAGGACAGAGCCAAGGTCCTTTTTGTCGCTTGGAGACGCCCTGCCACCTGCCACTGGGACAGCAGCAGAGTGTTCCAGCCAATAGCACAGTCACCGTGGCCGTTTTACAAAGAGCCACACCTTCCCGCTAGAAGTCTAGAAAGCTCAGACAGAGAATGACCACCCCTTGGGGTCTCCCTGGTTGGTCTTCACGAGGCACCCACCTGCACAAGCTCAGGGAGCACTGGTGTGCCGGTCACCTGCCCAAGCCAGGGGCCGGGAGGGGGGTGACTACTAGGACAAAAGGCTCCAGGGATCAGCTCACCCATGTGGCCCCTGGATCTGCAACGACAGGCCCACTTGCAGCTTTCCTATTCTTCTTTCCAGCACTTGTCAGTATCTAGATTCATCTTATTTGTAGGCTTTTTTTTTTAAAGATTTTATTTATTTATTTCACAGCGGGAGAGAGATCACAAGGAAGCAGAGAGGCAGGCAGAGAGAGGGGAAGCAGGCTCCCCGCTGAGCAGAGAGCCCGATGCGGGCCTCGATCCCAGGACCCTGAGATCATGACCTGAGCCGAAAGCAGAGGCTTTAACCCACTGAGCCACCCAGGCGCCCTATTTGTAGGCTCTTGATACAACTTGTGAAAGGAAGCTTCCACTGCACTTCTTCCAGGAAGCCTTCCCTGATGCCTTAAGGTTGTGGAACTGTACATCCCCCTGGGCTCCCAAAGCCCGACCTACTCCCTCCCCCACCAACCACAGTCTCCCTAGGCTGTCCCTAGCAACTGCCTCGCTCCCTCCCCCAACCGTAAACTCCTGAGAGTGGAAGCCCTGTCTGTCCGGCTCCTTACTGTCATCCCGAGACCTAGCAGAATGCCTGGTACAGAGCTTGGACATAAAAAACATTTCCTGAATTAATGAGCACATCAGAAAATGGAGGAAGGGATGGTGGGTTTTGGGGCCAGGGAGGCGTCGGTCCAAATCCACCATCCACTATTTTTGGTAGCAAACAGCTTAACCTTGCTAAGCTTCTTGTCCTCACCTGAAACCCCTGGAATAGAGATGCCCACTTTATGTGGCTGCTGGGAGGATGCAGCAAGCCATTTGGTCCCCAGTAAGGCACAGCTACCCCCTCGGCCCACCAGCTCTTTAAGCCAGTGTTTGATACTGGGCAGACCCCCAACAGCTCCCAGCAGTGATTCCTCCTAGGAGTCCACTGGCACTAGGCAAGTAGCTCGGCCATGGTGGTAAGCCACCACCCGCACCCAGCTCTGTATCTGGGCAACCACCTCCAGTCCCCTCCCTCGGATCCCATCACCACGTGAGCTAAACCTCTCCTTCACCCGGTCCCCATGCTAGAGGTTTCCTCAGGCTTTAGCCAAAGACCCAGAGAGCTCTTAAGACAGACTTACTTCCGTACCTCGCTCTGGACAGATTCAGGCACGTTCTCCCTTCACGGGCTTACAAGGGTTCTGCCTCACACCTACACTGCCCTGTGAAGCCACCCATCAAAGAAGCCCAGGTTAAGGCAGGGTGAGATACACGCACAGGCCTACTGCTCATTCCTTAGGCAGGAGGGTGGACTGTCAGTCATCCTTTGATGGTGCCACAAAAGAAAGGAGTCCAGGATGGTATGTGTTCCTGCCAAAGGGTTCCCATACTGCAAACCTCCGTGAGGCTTCTTTCTTCTGCACGTTCTGTTAGATCAAGTGCCAATGGTGGCTGCATGTTTTCCCACAGCGACCAAAGATGTGGGGTTCATTTCTAAAGCTTCCCATACCCGGGACAATCAGTCTCAGGGCAAGGCACTGCCCAGCTCCCAACTGTCCCCTGCCCCCATCCCCATCCCAACATGGACACAAGCACACACAGAAGGGGTCAGGGAGGAGATAAATGTCTTCACCAAGACCCCATGGGAGCCTAGCTGCCAGAGCTCCCAGGCCTCTGGAAAGCTCCTTCGTCAGCAAGTTCAGAGAAATCAGAATTTCATAAAGCATAAGCTGTCACCAGGTAGACTTCCTGAGGGGTCAGAGGGCAGAAGCATATCAGATGCGTCTACAAAGAGTGTCAGCAAAGTCACAGGATTCTTGAAGGTCAGGATGGGCTAGATCCTTTGAGACAGAGGGGAACCTGGAGCCCAGAACAGGAGGGTGGCCGTACTGTGGGTCAGTGGGGGAAGCCAGGCCTGGAGGTCATACCTCTTGACCCCTAGAGCCAGTCCCAGCTCTCTAATGCTTCGGATGGCTTCCGACCCACCCAGGCACTAAATTACCGTCACTTAAGTGTGTAAACAAAGAGGAATGAGACCTCATAACTAAGGTTATCTAGAAATAACCAAGATACTGAACGGAGAACTGAGGAAGCAAACCCCACGGCCTCGCACCTCATCAGTCCCAGAAAAGCAAGCCCTGTTCCATTCCAGAAGGCTGCGAGGAAAAGGCATCTGGAGCTATACAAATGTCCGGGGGTGCGGTGTGGTATCGGGGGTACTGGCAAACTCGTTCTCCAACTCCACGGGGACAAGTGACAAAGCGGTCCGCCATAGAAAAACCCGAGGACGAATGGGGGCTGGGAACCAGAGTCCTAAGGCGGCAAAAACGAGGCGGGCCGGGACACGTGACCGCCCCAGGAAGGCTCCCACAATGACACTAGGGACGTGACGCTCGGCCCGCTGCTGCCCACTCTCCCCGCCCGCGATCTAGACCCCTGGGGAAGCCGGACGGGGGCCCAATTTACCCAAGCCCTTCACTGACAGCGGAGAGAGCCAATCAATTCCGGCGCTTAGCCCTCTCCCCGCCCCTCGAGGGGCCCACAGCCAATCGGACTCCAAGACGGCCCAGCGAGCGCTGCGGCTGTCCCCACGGCCCGCGGCTGCCCACTCTCACCTCCCAAGGACGGCAGAGGAGGACCGGCCTGAGCACCGCCTTTGCAGCGCCGCCGCCGACCGCTGCCACCTTCAGCGCCATGACGGAAAGTGAGAGCAGCCGCTCTTCCAGAAACGCAGACAGCGCTCTCGCGAGAGTTAGGCAGGGTGCGAAGTGCCGGAAGCGGGCCCGGAGCCGGCAGTGCGCACGCGCACAGCCGCGCCGGTTCCCACGCCCCTTTCCGGCGCCGAGAGCGCCGTCGCCGCCGCCGCCATCTTGATGGGGCGGCCACCGGGGCTTCTGGTCTGGGGAGGGGACACGTCAGTGCCGCCAGCGACGTCACAGTCCCGCCCGGCCCGCCGGCGCGTGATTGGCTGCCACTGCTGCTTACGCGTCGCGCTTCCTCGTCTGCCCCTCGTGTTCAGGGGAGTCGCTCTTTTTCCCTCGGCAGTGAAGAGGCGATGGCGGCGCTGGCATCTTTCGGCGCCCTGGCGCTGCTCCTGCTGTCCAGCCTCTCCTGCTGCTCAGGTAGCGGCCTGGCCGGAGCTCCTTTCTGGCGAGCCTCTCTCCCACGACTGGTGGTGCGTGGGGGGAGGAGGGGTGCGGGCGAAGCAGGGTTCTGGGCCTCCTTCCTCCGAGAGGCAGGTGGCCTCGGGGCGCGGCGACAGAGGCCACCACGCGCTCTTGCACCACACACGTTTACCCAGCAGCCAGGCTGCTGGAAGAAACAGCCAGAGCTTCCCTCCGTCTGCTCCCGCGAGGAAGAGCCCCAGAACCTGCCCCGTGCGCCCGCTTCCCAGCTCCGGCAGGGAAAGTGACACACGTCCCTGCTCCCCCTCCGGAGCTCCCAGTCCCGGAGGGTGGGGACGGGGGTCGGACGAGAGCAAAAGTCTGCAGCGCAGGGCGATCGGAGTGAGGAACTAGGCTGGCGGGAGAGGAGCCACCCGACCCGGTGAGGTGGGACCAGGCCTCCCCAGGCAGAGAGCTGTAAATGAAGAGAGGAAGCAGGGTTGTGCCAGGCAGAGGGACCATGAGCGCGGGCAAGTTAGATAGAAGCGGAAAAAAAGGTAAAAGGGGTTGGGAGCGGGGGAGGGCTTAGCGGCCAGGCCGGACTGTTGACTTTTTCTCCGAGGTCCTGGTGTGTTCTTCAGGGGCTTTTCAGCAGAGCTGAGGTACAGTCAGATCAGTGAATCTTGAGAGATTCTTAACACCTGGTGGCAGGGTTGAGCTCAAACGGGAGTCCAGGAGTGTTTTTAGGAGGAGGCCCTTGCCAGAACCAGCGCTAGGCTTGGGGAGCGTAGACTGGGTCCGGGATGCCTTTCTACACTTTCACTTACTTTACCTGCCCTGCTCAGGTCAGAGCCCTTAGTGCCTGGAGTGTTTCATCAGCCTAACTGGGGTTCTTGCCTGCACCCTCCTCACCCGCCGCTTGGGAATTAGCCACGGTGCAGCCAGTGATGTCTGGAAAGGACAAACCTGGCTGTCAAAGCCTTTGGTGCTCCACAGGGTCCATAGAAAAATGGCCAAGCTTAGTGGGACACAGACATGGCTCCTGAGAACCACCCCCCACTGACGTTCCCAGGCACCTTCCTCCTGCTGCCCGGACCCAAAGCTTCTCTGTCTCAGTCTAATACACGGCTGTGCCAGGACACATTTTGGAGAGCAATTGGTGGAGAACTTTCCCACTGGTAGCATTTGCTTGGCACCCCGTGATTTAGGCAGTGCCCTTTTTTATAACCTGTAGGATTGGGCCTCTAGCAGTGTGGAGGTGGCTGACGCAGCATCCTTTCTCCCCAGGCAGCCCTGTTAAAGGGGACAAGCTGTACCCTTTTCCTTCCCTTGGGCAATGCTGGGTCCAGTCTTGGCCTTATGTCAACTGTGCCTGGAGGCAGAGACCCCTTCGTCTCAAGGCCTCACACGTTGCAGGCAGCACTGTGCTTGGTGTCTGCACAGGGTTCCTCCAGTCAACTGTCCAGGGCCATGCATGGCTCTGAATTGAAGTCCGTCTGCCCCCTGGACTTCCGGGGTGCTCCAGGGCAGGCTACAGCCCCAAATCATTGCGTGACTTCCCTGTCCGCGGGTCCAGGCTCGGGTAGTAGTTGTGCAGTGAAACCATCCCGCTGCTGCTGCCCCTTCCCCCAGTAAACACACACACGCTTTTTATCTCTCTTTTATCTCCCTCCCTCCCTCCCTGTCCCCTGCTCTTTTGCCCTCACATTTAGGTTCCACCTATGCAAAGCCCTTCTATCCACCCACCTCCCCAGCCTTCCTTCAAGACCATCCCCCCCCCAAACGCACACACTTACTGCTGCATTTCTGACTAAGCATTTGGATCCGTGTCCCACCTCCCCACCTGACAGGTTGCAAAGGGCCCTGTGTGTCAGCTGACAAGGTCTGGGAAGTGGGTCTGGGTGGTCCCTTCTGCCCCCTAGCCCAGCACACACACATGTTGGACTTTACATAGACAGGTCTACCTCCTCCCCACAGCAGAGGCCTGCGTGGAGCCCCAGATCACCCCTTCCTACTACACCACCTCGGATGCCGTCATTTCCACTGAGACTGTTTTCATCGTGGAGATCTCTCTGACATGCAAGAACAGGGTCCAGGTGAGGCGGTGGGGGCCAGGAAGTGCTGGGGCAAGAGGCAGGCGGTGAGCCTGGGGCCTGGGACCTTCGTTCCTCACTGGCAGTTGATGGGGTCAGACCCATGTACTACGCAGACAGAGAATAAGGATTTTGACTTACAGGTATGGGAGAGAGAGGTCGGGGTACAGTCAGGCCAGACCTTTTAAAACAGGTGTTACACATGTTCCTAGTCTGCTGTGCCTGACTAGAGCACACACCGCAGCGAGAAACAGCAGGGGTGTAGCCCCCGGGCTCCTGTGTCCCTTTTCTGGTGGCTGTACGCCAAGGTGTGGCCTTTCCGGCCTGGGTGCAGTACTCCTTGGGTGGCTCCTTGGGCATCCCCTGACCCCAGTACCCGCTTCCAGGCTCAGGCATAACAAGTCGGCCTACGAGGCTTACTGTGGGTTAGGGAGGCTAGGCCACAGGGGGACGTGCCCCCCCCCACAGGGGAGACACGCAGAGAGACAGCGACGGCATCGATGGGGGTCGGCCTCCCGGGCACGGTCCTGCTTCTCCCGTGGCGCCCCTGCAGACATACTGCAGTCCCTATGACAGCACAGTGGGGCTTCTGCTGACCACCAGAGAGGGGGGAAGGTGACTCTCTCTTTGTCCCCTCTCCCAGAACATGGCCCTTTATGCTGATGTCAGTGGAAAGCAGTTTCCTGTCACCCGGGGCCAGGATGTGGGCCGTTACCAGGTAAGGAATGCTACAGTTGTCGTTTGAGTGGAGGTCACCTGCTCACTAGGACTTTGAAGCCCTAGGGGTGGCCCGGTGGAGGAGGAGTGAGGTGCTGTGGCGCGGGCGGCTGGTGGTGACGCTGTCAGCTCCAGCCAGGGCCGAACGTCCCCAACCCAGGTGTCCTGGAGCGTAGACCACAAGAGCGCCCGCGCAGGTACCTACGAGGTCAGATTCTTCGACGAGGAGTCCTACAGCCTCCTGAGGAAGGTGAGGGTTGGCCCCCTGCAGCCCCGCCCAGGCCTCTGGGAGGGAGGGCACCCCCCCCCTCCACAGCCGGCACCAGCCCGCAGCCCCTCTCACCGCAGCTCCAAGCCCGTAGGAGCTGGACGGCCGGCTGGGCACCTTCCCGACCTCTCGCCGCACCCGTCCTTGCACCTCCCGTGTTCCCGCCTGGCCCACCCCTCCCCGCCCCACCTGGCGGCACCCCTGACCCCAGCCTCTCCCTTGCAGGCTCAGAGGAATAACGAGGATATTTCCACCATCCCGCCCTTGTTCACGGTCAGCGTGGACCATCGGGTGAGTGCGCGGAAGAGGCTGCCCGGGCTCGGGGGAAGCAGGGAGCACACAGCAAGGCTCACCCTTTTTGAGGGATGGGATTAGGCGGTAGTTGGCCAGTGTGCCTTCATGTCCTGGAGGGACAGTGACTGGGGCTGGCTTGCTCCCCGCCAGCTCTCCCCTGAACTGGCTTTGGTCTCCTTTCTTACAGGGCACCTGGAACGGGCCCTGGGTCTCTACCGAGGTGTTGGCCGCCGCCATCGGCCTAGTGATCTACTACCTGGCCTTCAGTGCCAAGAGTCACATCCAGGCCTGAAGGGGGTACCCTGGGCTGTTGCCGCTTCCAATAAACAGTTGTTGGCTCTGATCAGTATTTGGGACGTGGGCTCCTGACTCACATCATCATGCCTTCCATGCACAGGCGGAGCCGGGCCGCCGGCGCCCGTATCCACGTGGACACCATAGGCACTGAGTGCGGACAGAGCTGGAGCTCCCCGGCCTCGTGTATTTGCTCCACACTCTGCCGTCCCAGGCTGTCCTTCCTTGCCCCCACTTCAGCCTTCCCTGCCCGTCTGCCAGCAGAGAGGACTGTCCCGCTCTGTCCTGCCCGCAGCCGTCCGCTCCGGCAGAGGGGCGTCTCTGTGGCCTGCTGACGACAGGGCCCTCGGACCTCCTGCCGCTGGCAGGGCAGCCACCCAGAGGAGGTGGGGCCGCTCCCCACCTGCCTGAAGTGCAGCATTCACGACACGTGGAGGTGCAGCCCCGGCTGTCTTCACGGTGCCTCCTGCGCGGCGGGAGCGAATATTCCCTCCGTCCCTGCTCCGATGCTCCCCCACCTCTGAGGAGCCGACTGCCATCCTCTTCCAGTTCAGCCTCGCACCTTCTCTCTGCCCCCTTCCCCTGAGCACCAAGAGGGGCCGGGTGTGTGGAGAGTGGCTAGTGACCCAGCACTGCCCGGGGACCTCCAGACTAGGGGACACCAGCCCCTCCCTGTTCCCTGTTCCTCCCTCCTCTGGAAGTGGGTTAGGATAGAGACAGTGGCGACCCGGGGAGGCCCTGGAGAGGAACTGGCTCCTTATTCCCAGGGACGGGGCCGCAGCAGGAGACTTGGGCCGAGTCCCCCTGACCAGACCAGGCTAGGACTACTGGTGGGTGGGCTTTCTGGATTTTCAGAGACCCATGGTGGGAGTTCAAGGGCTGCCTGCTGCTCCCCCTCTCCGCCAAGGAGTGAAGGGAGAGGGGGTAGGCAGTGTAGACAGTGGCAGGGCTGTTCAGTGGCTCTTGGTTCCCCAGAACCAATGTGAACTCACTGTTCCAGGGCAACGGTAGCTCAGGGGTGCTAGCCTTCCTGGTACCGCCTTTCCCAGTGTGGGCTTCTACAGGGCAAGGGACTCCAGTTTATGGCCCACGTCCAAAGAGCGCTGGGCCTCCAGCGCTCCCCTCCCCCAAAGCAAGAATGGAGTGCCTCTAGTGCCCTAGTGCTGACTAAGTGAGCTCCCCCCACCCCCCGGCAACTGGAGAGGGACGCCTGGCGACAGCCTCAGTCTCCAACTGACCTCCAGCCAGTTTCCTGTAGTAGGGTCTGGGCCCTTGGATCCCCATCCTTCCCCACAGGGCCCGCTCAGGGCCCAGGTGTCCCCTCCAGAGGAAGAGATGTGCCCAGTGCTGGACTCCAGGGGCCTGGGAGGGCAGAGGCAGCCCACCGATCCAGAACCAGCCCCAACCTGGGCTCCCATGTGCTCCTCACCACCAAGCGCTTTCCTCCCTTTCCACTTGCCGATGTTCCAGGCCTGCCTTGTGATGTGCTGGGCCTTCCCTCCCAGCTGCTAAGGCAACAGCTCACAGATGCGGCCAGCCTTCCCAGCAGAGCAGTTGGCTTCTGGGAACACTTGCTCGTATTTCTCGCTCATGCCCATCAGAGCAAATTAGGGAAATTAACGACAGGCCTATGTAGAATCTTAATGCATCCTCGCCCACTCCAGCTGCTGGCAGCGTCCTGTGTGTGTCAGGAGACTGAGCTCCGTCACTGCTGCACTGCCCACCGCACGGGGTGACACGCACACACAGCAAGCTGAGGCCCTGGGGCCCCACCCAGCACTTAGTGTGGTTCCTGGCGCTTAGCAGATACCCCGTGGTTTGCTGCACTGAACGGAACCTCAAGCATTAGCTGCCCCTCTGGGAGTCCCCAACCGGGAAAGGTCCTCTGGGGCCACCCGGATGTCCATCCATCTGGCCAAAAGACATTTACTCAGGAGTCTCCATGCTGGGCACTGTGGGAGTCCCCAGACGAGGGCGGTTTGTGTCCTTCAGAAGTCCCCAGCCCCGTGCCTCTTCTAGGGTGCTTCCTGAGCTGGGTGGGGAGGAGGACAGAACCCACTCCTCAAGGGTCCAACTAGACCAGCGTTGGCCTCACGCGCATGGCAGAGGCCTGGTTTGGTGGCGCCGGCAGGGCCTGCCTCTGGGCATCACCCCCATGCCATCACACTTGTGAGACAGTTCCAGTGACTGTCATGCCTCCTCTCAGAGCATCAGACGGACTTGACCTGGCTGTCCCTCAGTGACTAGAGAAGGCCCTCCCACCCTCACCAAAAGCGACCTCTCCCAGCCTAATGAGAATGGACACAGAGAGGCCAAGAGTCACCTCAAAAAGGCAGCTTGCTTTATTCTCAATGCTGATGGGGGGCAGGGGTGGGCAGCCTGTCTGCCTCCAGCCTGAGGCTCTCGGAGCTAGAGGGGCCTGGGGTCTGGGCCTGGTCCGCACTTGCAGAGTGGGGTGCAGAGCCTCTCCCCAGTCAGCCCAGCTGGCCGGGCCCGGCTCTCTCGGGTCCAGGCCTCTCCCTCAGCTCGGCGTGGGTCTTGTCACCAAGGTCTTCCCCGGCTGCTTATGTCTTGGCTCTCCCGCGGTCATCGGGGAAGGAAGTGGCCCCCAGGGTGGGCCTCACAAGCCACAGCGGAGGCTCCCCATCCCCACACCTCAGAGTGGAGACCACCCCGAAAGCTGCTTCCCATTCTCCCCTTCTTCCCCCACCCTTCCCCTCCCCCTGCCCCAGCCCTCCCTCTCTTCCTTCCCCCCACCCACCTCCTTCCCAGCCATCCCTGGGGGTTCCACTTTTGTCAGGCTGCCTGAAGGAGCTGCCAGCCACCCCCCCAGCAGGTCCACAAAACAGAAAGACAACAATTGGCAAGCACAGAAAGGGGGGGAAAAAAACCCCACAAAACTCAGGATTGCCTTTGTCTACAAATAACCAAGGCTCCCGGCAGGGGGCGAGGCTGCGCTCAGCTTCAAAGCCAGGCATTCTCTTGTGCTTAGGACAGTCCTCTTCGCCGCTGCTTTCCAGCTGGACTTTTCCCGTCCCCAAGTGCCCACGCTGACAGCTCTGGAGGGCTGCGCGCGCGCGCACATGTGCCTGGGCCTGTGTGGCGCACACGGCCCACACGAAGCTGAAGGGGGGCCCGTTTCGGGTGGGCCCCATGCCCCGCGCAGCTGTCCACGTGGTCGCAGGACTTGGAGAGCAGGAAGGAGCCGACGGAGAGAAGCGTCCCTTCTGGGGGCTCCTCTGTGGTCAGAGTCCTGTGCACACACACACACACACTAGATTCTAAGGGGGAGCGGGGACAGGGTCTTGGGAGGCTCGCTGGACCCGCGCAGGGGCAGGGGGCCCGCCCCGGAGCGCGGCGGGGCTCAGACCGTGGTGACAGACAGCAGAGGGTTATAGACCCGCTTGCCGTCGGCGGAGCGGGTGCCGTGGGCCAGCATCTCCTGGATGGTGATCCAGTTGTCCAAGATCTTCTTGTTCCGCTTCTTCATGGTCTTGCGGTGGCTCAAGGCGATGATGTTGAGCTCGGCCTTGCTGTCGCCGTTCTGCTGCTCCCGCAGGCACTCCAGCCGGCTCTGCATCATGAACTCGCGCCGCTTCCGCTGCTCCCGGGCGCGGATCAGGTGCTGCTTGCGCTCCTCCTTGCTCCAGTAGCGGCCCATCTTCATCTCGCTCACCGCGTCGTCATCCGTGGTCATGCCGCTGCGCTCCTCGCGGATCTTCAGGGCCCGGGCTTTGAGGAGGCGATCGCGCACGGGCCGCTTGGCCACGTAGCGGGTCCCATCGCTGCGCACCTTGACCTTCCACTCCATGCGGGGCGCTTCG
>LNAC01001544.1:18611-33320 GCA_002007465.1 Ailurus styani
CCCCCGCCGCCCCGCCCCCCCGGGGGCCGCCGGCCAGGCTCAGGGGGCCGTGGCCCAGCTCCTCCAGGCCGCGCGGCGGGGCCAGCTGCACGCAGCTGTGGTAGCGCTCGCCCTCCTGGCCCTGGCCGCGGGGGCGCCGGCAGAGGTAAGGGCTGCCTTCGGGGCCCACGCGCTCCAGGGTCACGGCCGTCTTGGCGCTTCGGCAGACACGCTCCTCCGCGTGCTGCCTCCTGCCCNGCCCACCTCGGGATCCCGGGAGAGAGAGCGGAACTTGGCGGGGCTCCCCTGCGGGGGAGCCGCCTTGGGGTGGGCGCTGACCACGGGGCCAGCAGTGGTCCGGTTCAAGTTGGAGTTGCCGGCTGCAGCGCGCCGCAGGGGGCTCTCCGGCGAGGGCTCGGCGAGCAGCGGGGTGCTGCGGCAGCTCTCCCCCGTGTTGTAGGCGCTGGTGCTGTCCTTGTCCGACTTCTCGGGCAGCTCGGAGATGTCCGACAGCTCGTGCTTCTTGGGCTCCCCGGGCCCCAGGTCGTAGAGACTCTCCTCGTCCAGCAGCCAGGCCTTCATGCAGCGCTCCCGCAGCTGCTGCATCTTCTGCGCGCGCAGGATGTTGCGGCACTTGAACTCCAGGTGCCGCAGCTCCTCCTCCAGCATGGCCATCTCGTGGCCCAGGCTCTCGTTGCGGTTCACGTCCAGGGCACTGTTGCCGCCCGCGGCCCGGGCGAAGGGCAGGCCCGGCTGGTTGCCGTTCTCCAGGTGGCCCTTGATCTCCAGCAGCTCCCGGTAGCGTTCGTACTCCTCGTCCGTGAGGCCCGGGACGTCGCCACCCCCCAGGCCGGCCCCCTCGGCCAGCAGCGAGTCCATGCTGAAGTGCAGGTCCCGGCTCTTGCGCAAGGCCCCGGGGGTGTTGGCGGCACTGGCGGGCTCGTCCCCCAGCAGGTCGTGCTCGGAGCTCTCCTCGGTGCGGGTGCTCTCGTCGGTGCGGCCCACCCCGCTGTCCAGCTCCTGGCTGTTGCTCAGGCCCGTGCCCGCATCGGGGACCCCTTTCTCCTCTTCGTGGCCGAGCTGGGGCAGAAAGATGAGCCCTGCTCACTATGGGTCCCGCAGACCAGGGTCGGGGGTCACAGGGGCCTCTGGGTCCGGCCCATCTGCCACGTGCCCCAGCCCCCTGGCCTCCCACCCGCCCCGCCTCCTTCCTCACCTGCTGGGCAGGGGGGGATCTCAGCTTCCGTGCATGCACGTCCCCCTCGTGCTCCGAGCCAAAGTCGTCCAGAAAGTCATCCCGGTCACTGTCCTTCCACCGCCTTGCCAGCTGCAGACACAGAACTGTGCTGTCCCCACCGCTTTAAGGACCGCCCCGGACACCACCCCGCTTGTGGCCTTTAGGTCCCATACCCGGTCTCCCGGTCTCAGTGCAGCTGAATAAACCCAGGCGAGAGGGCGGCCCCGGCACACTCGGCCGTCAGAGGCCTGAATGGGAAATGGGCCCCAAAGACACGACCCACCCTCCCTCAGGGCCACGTGGTTGGCCTGCCTGTGCCCCGTCACAGACCAGCAGCTCCGCAGAAAGCCCGACGTCGGGGCTCCCCGAGTAGCCTGCCGGGCGCGCACACACACCTGGCTCTCAGGCCGGGCCACCAGCAGGGAGATGTTGGTGCTCTCCTCCTGGCTCAGAATGGCCACCGCCTCCTCCCGGTTCTGGACGTCCACGCCATTGATCTGCGACACGCCAAGGGACCGTCACACGGGATGCCAGGGCCGGCGTGGGCCCTGGCCTGGTGCGGCGCCCTGGGCTAGGAAGGGCTCTGGAGCTCTGACCGGACAGAAGCGAAGGGGGGGGCGCCCGGGGAGAGGACACGTGCCTGGGCAGCACAGGTGCTGGATGCCAGCAGGTCCCACAGGCACGGGAGAGCCCCCGGGGGCAGCTGGACTGGAGAGAGAGGAGACCCGGCCCCAGTTTCAGGCACAGCAGGATGCCTGCCCATCGGGCGAGGCTCTTGGCGGGAGAGAGCTGGGACAGCAGAGGAGAGGTCACTGGGCAGCCAGTGCAGTGGGCCTCGGTCAGCCCCTCCCCCCCCACTCGCCTGGATGATGCGGTCTCCCTCGCGGATCCGGCCGTCTTTGGCTGCAATGCTGTTGGGGTTCACCTGCAAAGCAGATGCATCATGGGGACCTGGCGTCCTTCACTCGGGCTCCCTTTCGGTAGCACAGGGCAGCCTCACCTTGGGGGCGGGGGTGGTCCCAAAGCAAACTCAACTCTCCTTGCTGCTCCCTCCGAGCTCAGACTGGAAGCTTCCGAGCCCCAGGAGGCAGGGACAAAAGAGTGGGTCTTGGGCTAGTCACCTCTCCCCAGCACGAGCCCACTAAAAGCTCCCCAGCCCCTGCCCACCGCCGCCCAGGCCCAGGCCCGGGCCCCAAGCTGTCCCTCGTACACTCTTGTGCATGGAAACCTGTTCTTTTGCAGGTCACGGGCTGGGTAAATGCAGGAAGCCGAACACGTTCCCACACTTTGCCAGACACACACACACACACACACACACACACACACACACACACACACACGCACACGCACACACCCAGCCCTGGGGCTCGATGGGCAACAAGATATTCATACAAAGGTTGACTTGATGACAGTGCGAGGAGCTGGACACAGCGCGTCCAGCACGCACAGGTGGGGAAGAACAGCCGTGTGAGCACCAGCAGGGGCTGGCTGCAGGCCGTGGGAGGGAGAGCAAAGCCTGGTCCAGACCTCAGCCTCGCTCACTGTCCCAGGCTGGGCACGAGACACCGGGGAGGAGGGCTGGGCCCCACACACACCGTGTGATGCTAAGCAGGCACTGCCCCTCGCAGCCCAGCCTTTCCGGGCGGCCTCAGAGCCCTGGGCGGCATGGAGGGGCCACAGGGATCGGACGGTGCAGGGACACTCCGCGGGCCTGCCTCAGCGCCGGCCCTCCCCACGGCCGGTGCCATGGCCAGCCCGGGTGTCCGGCACACGAGGAGGAGGCATGGAGCCCCATGGCCTCCTGGAAGACCCCACGCCCACACCCCCCGCTTCGTACCTCTCCAACATAGATGCCCAGGTCCTCCTCATCATCGGTGCGGTAGCAAACCATCAGGCCTAGCTTGTCCCGGTGGCTGGTCTTGTACAGCTCCACCTCCTGCCACGGCGGCCGTGGGGGAAGCAAAGGAAGAAAGCCCCGCCACACGTGAGTGCGGAGGCGCGCTAGGGGGCGGCAGCCACGGCCTGGCCCCAAGCCCAGCGCCAGCACCAACCCCCCGGAGCCAAGTTTCCAGCCTCCAGCTTGGAGGGTGTCTCTTACCGTCCCAAGTGGCGCACGTGTGCCGTGGTCTCCCCTGCCAGGAAATGCCCGAGACACACGCGACACACACGGGACACACAGGACACAGACATGCGTGGGACACAGACAGACTTGCCAACACAGACTGACTAAGGGACCTCGCCCAGCCCTCCCCGACTCGGCCCGACTCGGCCCGTGAGCCTGAGTAAGCAGCCGTGCACCTCGGCAAGGGTCCCAAGGCTCGGCCGCTGGGGACAAGAGGGGCCAGCAGGCCTGAGCTGGGCTGCGGACGGCCATCCCGGGGCCGGCTCCTGAAGCTGGCTCACCTCATACTCCAGCTCGTCCATGCGGTCTGCCTCCTGCGGGCCGCCCTCCATGAACTCCGCCGGGTCATAATACTCATGGCTGATGGGGGGGCTGCCCAGGAGAAGCGGGGTCAGGCCAGCCATCTGCTCCTCTAGTGCCCCGGCCCCAGTTCCCGGGCTGGCCGGTCCCACTGAGCTCCGCATGGAGCCCCTCGTTCTGAGCTACATGCATCCATGCAAAGACCGGGAATGCTTCTTGAACGGGTGTGCAGGGGTCTGCACTGAGCACACAGGCGTGCCTCGCTCTCCCCACCAACCCCCCCGTCGCCCAGCCCAGCGCAGCCGGCAGGGTACCAACCTCTCCCAACTGCAGGTGCCCCCCCCTACCCGGCACTGGCCCCACTCATGCAACGCCCCCAGGAGTTATCCAGGCCCCGGAGGACTGCTGGCGAGTAGAGGAGGCCTCGGTCTACCTCCAGGGGCAGCCCCCCTCACCCCAAGCCTCAGTGTTGGAGGAGGGCATCCCAGGGCCGCCACCCTGCAGCGTGGGTTTAGAATCAGCGGAAGGAGCCACCCGGCCTGGATGAACGGCCCTTCTCCCGACCGGGCCAGAAAGAAGCCAAAGAGATGGAGGAAGTTCAGAGCAGGGGAAGGATGGGACAGACGAGGATGTGAGAAGATTCCAGGAGGGATGTTTGAGAGGCAGAAGACGATGGGCGGCAGAGGAGAAGAAGGATGGAGGCGGAGGAGCACAGGCCCTCGACCTTCCAGGACAAGGTGCCAGGATGCTCCTCCCTCGACCCCGGGGGCCTGCGTGTGAAGCCTCCCCTGGTCCCCTCACCAGCTGCTGTCTGGCCTGAGGCTGTAGAGGCCTAGAGCCTGCTGAGCCCCCGGAGGCCGCAGTCAGCTCTGGAGGCCAAGGAGCCTGCTTCCTGCCTGAGAGGGCAGGCCAGGCGGCGTGTCCCCGCCGCGCGCCCACAGCTGCGGCCACGTCGCCTCTGGGTGGCGTGCCCTCTCTGGAGGCAGGGCCCGGGGCCCTCCTGAGGGCGACTCACAGCTCAGACAGGACGTACGGCTCCAGGATGACCATGGGCGGGGTGGGCGGGCGCAGCTGGCCCAGCGCCATGATATGCTCAAAGGTGATGTCGGTCTGAGTGCCACTGTCCACCAGCTGCAGGTCATGGCACGAGCTGTCCCCCCGGAGGCGGGGGCTGCGTCTCAACACCTGGATCACTAGGGGCTCCTTGGAGGAGCGCAGGGCCTCCAGGGTTTGCTCCTGAGACAGCTTGGAGAGCTCCTTCCCGTTCACCTGCGGCAGAGACACGCCCCCGTGAGAAGGCGCCCCCCGCAGCCCGCACAGCCGGGAGCCCGGCTGGCCCTGCCCCTGCACAGTGCCGAGGGGGCCCCGCCACTCTGTCCCCCACCCCCAGCCCACCGCGCTGCGGGACCGGAGCCGGGTCTCCGAGAGCCAACGACGGTGCTCATGAGACATCAGGACTGGAGGAAGGAGTCCCTGCAACTGGGCTCAGGCAGGAGGGTTGGAAAGAGTGTGCAGACGCAAAGGACAGGATCTCTGTCCTCAAGCCGGCGACAGAGTCGCTGAAGAGAAAGGGCAGCCCCGCAGAGCCTCCTGACGCGGCCGGGCCACCTAAGGGAGGCACCGAGGAAGTGACCCTCCTAAGACCACCGCCGTTTCTTGGGCGCCCGACGTGCGCCTCCCCTGGATCCTGGTCCCCACACCCCATTATGCCGATGAGGAAACGGAAGTCCAACAAAATGAAGGGAGTGAGTCAAGGTCACGAGCCGGACCGGGCTGCAGAGTGGTCGGAGCTGGGGAGAAAGCTGGCCTGGGGAAGCCTTCCCGGAAGAGCAGGACCACGAGGGGTGGAGGGTGGGGCAAGGTGTGCCCTCAAGGGATTTGGGGGACACAATGCTGGCCCCAGCCCAGACACTGACTTGCGCAGCAGCCCGTCCTCACCAGGGCCTGGGATGGCCACCTGGGGGCGAGCGAGCCAGGCACCGTGAGCTGAGACCCCCAGGTGCTCCTCCGGCTGGAGGCGACAAGATTAAGGACCAGGCACAGCCAGCGTTCAGGGCCTGTGCCCTGAGACCGTGGAGGGGCGGGAGGCGGGGATCAGACAGCAGCTCCGGAGGAGGGGGGTGGCAGGGTCTTTGAATTCACTCCGCAGCTCGCAGAAGGGCTGGTCTGGGCCCAGGGAGGACACACGCCAGCGGGGATACTCCACATGGCTACACCCCTTGGGGCGCCTGGGTGGCTCAGCGGGTTAAAGCCTCTGCCTTCGGCTCAGGTCATGATCTCAGGGTCCTGAGATCGAGCCCCACATCGGGCTCCCTACTCAGCAGGGAGCCTGCTTCCTCCTCTCTCTCTGCCTGCCTCTCTGCCTGATTGTGATCTGCTCTCTGCTCTCTCTCTGTCAAATAAATAAAATCTTTTAAAAAAATGGCTACACCCGGTGGGGAAGCATGGAACCAGACCTCTGAGAGGCTGCTAAGGAAGCAGAGGGCAGGTCACCCCCCATCTGGGAAGGGGGTAGGGAAGGCTCCCTGAGCAGGGGGCACCTGGCCGGCCTCAGGGGAAGGGAGAGAGGGAGTCCCGCCGATTGGCACGGAGAGCGCGGGATGAGGGGAGGGGGCTGTCCTTGGGCACAGGGGCCGGGTTGTCCCAGTCTCCGAATTCCCGCAGTGCCGTCTCTGTCCCTGGGGTCTCAGGGGGATGGCAGTTGTGCAGAGACATGCCCCATGGAACCGCAAAATCGCGTCTCCCAGCTGCTCCGGAACAGACCAGGCCCTGGATGTCATTCCAGGGACGTGGCCGTGTTAGGAAAGCAAATAATTACCTATCTGCTACCTCATTCTGTCCTCGTAGATAAGAAGCTCAGTACTGATGTCTCCCCTCTCCATGAACTTTCCCTGGTCAGAAAACATTTTTTTAACCAATCTGGTCTAATTATAAAAGAAACACAGGTTCATCGTAGAACATTTGAAAAATACAGAAAACCGTAAAGAAGAACACAAAACCGCCAGAAGTTACTAGTTGCGCACTAAAGGTAAGTGTGCGAATGTGGCCAGAACCGCCAGAGAGACCACAGTAGGGGGGCGGAGGGGGCCCAGGAGAAATTCGGGAAGCTGCGGGCAGGCAGTGTGGGAAAGGCTGTGGGCAGAGGGAACGTGAGGCATGGCCTCGAAGACCCTGGCGGGGCTGGGTGTGACGCCGGCGGTGTGACGCCGGCGGGAAACCTGCAAGCCAGCTGCTAAACACAGCCGGTACCAACAGTCTGATGGAATAACCTCCACTGAATAAATTATATTAAAAACAAAGGCAGTAAGTACTCCAAGCTCGCGACTTTCTAGTTATCTTACTACACTCTCCTGTTGGCACTGGTAGGGTCACTGGTGCCTAGTGCGTCTGGACACAGGAGGTACTGTGTGATGACGTGTCCCGTGTGCCCCTTCCCGCACTGAGTGACACCACGGAGATCAGTCACAGCTCCGGGAGAGGGCTTTTGGTCCTGGACATTTGCCAGCTCCCCACTGCCCTCAAGTCAAGGCTTCCCTAAAATGCAGAAGGCCTGGGCTGTCCTGTGATCTCCAAGGGCTAGGTGTGCCCCGGAAACTCCCGGAGCCCACTCCTAGAGCCGGGGCCACAAGTGACACGGAGAAATGCAGGAATGTCTCCCTGGAGTCTGTTGGTTGGCCTGTGGCCGCGTTGCCACAAAAACTGGGCCTGGACAGTGGGGAGGGGAATGCAGGGTGGGCTGGGCCGGGCACCGCACAGGTGGGGTCATCCCAGTGAGGCCTGGGGCGCCCAGCAGCCTTCCCCTTGACCCACGTGCTCCTTCAGCTTCCTCTCTCCTCTTCCTCAGTCGGTGGGGCAGAGACAGGTGGTGACAAGTGAGAAACAGCCGCTCCCACTGGGGGGCAATGAGCAAAGCAGCCCAGCGCCCCGCTCTGCCAACACCTGTGCCTGTCCTGCCATCGTGAGCTACAGAAAGACCAGGGGGCATGCTCCAGTCTCGACGTGTCCGAACCCAGGCCGGCTTTGCCCTGCGACTCCCCACCTCAAGTCCAGAGGCCCGGGGGCTCTTCCCGGAGAAGCCACCACCTCCCTCCCCTAATGCCAGCACTCCAAGCCCCGACAGGGGATCCAAAATGGATCAAAGTCCTAAATGGACAAAGCAAAACTGCCTACCTTGGAGGTGAGGAACAATGCCCACGATGCTGCAATAGAGAATTCTTAAGATCAACAACGGGCAAGCAAGAATGCAAAAGACATACATTTGACTATGTTAAAAGGTAAAACTGCCGAACGAAGGACAGAAACACAGTGAAAGGACAGGCTAAGAAAGGATCCTTACAATGCATAGAACTGATAAAGGATTATCCAGAATATTCTGTAAAGAAGTCCAACAAAACCCTGAGAAAATACGAGCAACGCGGTAGGAAAACCAGCGCTCACAGAAGCGGGAGGCCCGAGAAGCCGCTGGGAAGGAAAGGAATGGGGTCAGGGACTGGGGCACACAGGCCTTTTTAAGGGACAAATTCTGAGGCCACCAGGCCAAAACCGAGGCGGGAGGCAGGACGCGCCTGATGCAGAAGGACTCGCAATACTTTTCCGTACTTGGGCAATGGCTCAGAACGGTTGCACGAGGGGGGCGGCCAGGGCCCGGGAACGGGGTGCGCTGGCGGGCCGGGGGCCGGGGCGGCGCGAGAAAAGGGCCTGTTAGCTGAGAAGCGCGCCCCGTGAGTACCAGGAAGGGCTGGGCCCGGGGGGGCGGGGCGGCAGCGCCCGGTGGTAGTAGGTGCGGGCCTTGACCTTGTGTCGAACGCCCACCTCCTTCTTGAACGCCCACCTCCTTCTCGGTCTTCTCTTCCCCTCCCTCCCCTTGCCACCCTAAGTGTCAGCCTGTATCACTCCCTCTCCTTCGTCCCCTCCCTCGTGCATCCTTCTTTCCTCCCTCAAGAGCTGCTCATCCCTCCTGCCCCCCTACTGCCACCTACACCCTCTCAAGGACAGAGTCCCACTGGCCGACGAGCAGACACCTGCTGAGGGAGCCACGGAAGGCCCAGCCAACACCCAGGGAGAAAGCGGAGCATGCAAGGCTTGTGCGACAGGGGGACCCTGCAGACCCAGCCCCGGGGCCCTGCGGAGGAGGCTGCGGGACTCGCTCACTTTCCCCAGCGAAGGTCAAAGGCTCAGCCTCAGCTTGGAGGGGAAGCCAGGCCCCGATAGGCCTCGCCTGAGCTTCCAGGGTGGCCCTCTGCTCTGCTTCTGTGTCTGTCTCTCCCAGTGTGCCAGGGCGCCTGCTTTTCCTTTTTTTTAACTTTTTAATTAAAAAAATTTTTTTAAAGATTTTATTTATTGATTTGAGAGAGAGAGAGAGAGCGCGCGCACACAAGCAGGGGGAGCAGTAGGCAGAGGGAGAAGCAGGCTCCTGGCTGAGCAAGGAGCCTGACATGGGACTCGATCCCAGGACTGACTGAGCCACCCAGACATCCCAATAATTAAAAAAAAAATTAAGATGTATCCATTTAGAAGAGACAGAGAGTGAATGGGGGGGTGGAGGGAGAGACTCTCCAAGCAGACTCCCCACTGAGGGCACAGCCCGGATGAGAGAGGGGGGCTCCATCCCAAGACCCATGAGACCGTGACCCACATATCCGGAAGGAATTCAGAATCAGGATCACATGGGCACGTCATTTCCAGTTCAGGGAGAGCAATACCTGCTGGCCACGCCCATTGTCAGAAACTCTCATTATTAGAAGATGTTGCCTTCAAGTACAAACCTCCCTCCTTTGGAACATTCCAGAAGACATCCACTTTGTCTTCCAACACTCCACATATGCCTGAGGCCCACCTGAAATGTCCCCCCACACACACACACCCGCCCCAGGTCCCGATGACTCTCTAGCACTCCGGGGCAGGCTGGGCTGGCCTTGCCATGAGCCAGGCATTATTCTTTGCCTTAGCTGGAACCATCTTCTGGCAGCCAGTCCTGCTGGTTTCAAGCAAGCAAACCCTCAAGCACAGCCTCGCCTGAAACAGACTTCATGCTCGCTACTCAGGATCCATTTCCTGCTGCCCAAATGGGCCCGAGCGGGTTGACCTGAAACCCACAGCTCTAATCCAGTCCCAGCTGAGCAGGGAAGTCACTTCACTTCCACTGTGGGGAGAGGGGACCCAAGCCTTAGAAGCACCCCTTTGCTCAAAGTGGCCGAGGTGGCCATCACACGGCCCTGGCAGGTATGGCCTGATTCCCGTCTACACACTGGGAGAGCACTCAGTGCCCTAGATCCCCAGCCACTGAACACCTTGCCAGCCCGGCCTCCACGAGCTCCAAGGGCAGTGGCCACCTCCAAACCCCAGGGCGCTCAGCAGCCCTGATCCTGGCCGACCCTATTACCCGGTCACACACCCTCGGTCTGAACCTTACACACTGTAAACTGATAAACTTTCAGGAAGAATTTGTCAATAACTCTGAAGAATGTTGAAAATGGTCATCATACCCCCTTTGATCCAATAAACTTGCTCTAAGTGATAGATGCTCCTTAACACATTTTCTAGGCTCATCCTTATTGCAGTAAGCATTGGTACTTCATTCCTTTTATGGCTGAATAACATTCTGTTGTATCCCAGAATATTCCTTTATGTGGATGGACCACATTTTGTTTACCCATTCATCTGTCAATAGACACTGGGTTGACACTGGTCAATAGACCCAGTGTCTTTTTGGCCACTGTGAAGAACGCGGCTATGAATATTTTGTGCAAGTGTCTCAGACCCACAGTCTTCCAGGAACACGCCTGGTTCTCAAAAAAGATATAGTGGGGCGTCTGGGTGGCTCAGTGGGTGAAGCATCGTAGTCTTGGTTTCAGCTCAGGTCATGACCTCAGGGTCATGAGATCCAGCCCAGCACTGGGCTCCACGCTCGGCTTGCATGAGACTCTCTCCCTCTGCCCCTCCTGCCCCACAAATAAATAAATAATTTTTTAAAGATTTATTTATTTAATTTTGAGAGAGAGAGCGAGCACGAGCAAGAGGGGCAGAGGGAGAGGGAGAGAGAAACTCAAGCAGACTCTGCGCTGAGTCAAGAACCTGACATGGTGTTTGACCTCACGACCCTGAAATCATGACCCGAGCTGAAACCGAGAGCCAGACACTTCACTCACTGTGCTGCCCAGGCGCCCCAATAAATGAATCTTTTTAAAAAAGATATAAAATCAAACTGAGGGTTGCTGGGGGTGGGAGGGCAGGGATAGGGTGGATGGGTGATGGACATTGGGGAGGGTCTGTGCTATGCTGAGTGCTGTGAAAGGTGTAAGTCCGATGATTCACAGACCAGTACCCCTGGGGCAAATAATACAAAAAAAATAAAAATAAAAAAGATACAAAATGACATGTAAACTAGGATGATTACCATACAAAATAAAAAGGCCGGGAAAGAATATATAAAAACATTGTGTGAGGGAAATCAGATTACCCCCCTTTTTTCCAACTTTATATAACAGGGCTATACTGTTTTTTGGAAATAAAATAAATAGGGCGCCTGGGTGGCTCAGTGGGTTAAAGCCTCTGCCTTCGGCTCAGGTCATGGTCTCAGGGTCCTGAGATCGAGGCCCATGTCGGGCTCCCTGCTCGGCAAGGAGCCTGCTTCCCCCTCTCCCTCTGCCTGCCTCTGCCTCCTTGTGATCTCTCTCTCTCTCTCTGTCAAATAAATAAATACAATCTTTTAAGAAAATCAAAATGAAAATAAAGACTGGGAGGAAATCCGTGGGAGATAGTATTTACAGGTGATTTCTCTTTTCTCTTGTTCTTTCTAGTATCTCCTCCAATGAGCATCGCCTTTATGATCGCAGAGAAAACATGCAAAAACAGTCAAGCCCATGACATGTCCGGAGTTGTTCTCAGGCTCTGTGGCGGGTGAGGGGTTCGTGCTCCCGGGCCCAGGGCAGCCCGAGCTGGGACTGCGGCCTCTGGGCTCAGGCCCCTTGCGGGCCCGTTAAAGGAAAGCAGCGGGAATGAAGTCACATCAGACCCCACATCCACACCCGATCTGAGGAGGCTTCGGAGAGACACCGCTTTCTCCCTCTACTGCCTTCCATTTCCTGCTGGGGTGTCTCCAAAAAGGAGCCTGGAATCCCAGAGGGAATGAAGGAGGCCCTGGGGCTGGGATGGGGGCGCTCGGGCTGTGGGCTCCAGGGGCTCTAGGGGGGGGATGAATCCCAGCCACCCACCCTCTAGAGGAGGTGGCCACGAGGGCCCCGCCCCACACCCACCGCAGGGGCCACTGGGAGACGGGCCTGACCACAGGGCTGGCCAGTCAGCCTTAGCGGGGCTCAGGCCCGGGGGCAGGACTGAGCAGGGCCCCCCCGCCCCCCCATTCTCCGAGCACAGCGCCCCCTGCCGGCCGGCCCCCTACTGGCTCCCTCTAAGGTGGGGTTTACAGAAGGGGGCCATCAAGCCGTGGGCCCCAGTGTCTGAGCAGAAGAGCACAGGAGGCCCCGGGGCCGGCGGAGCACTGACCCCGCGAGCACCAGCTAAGGAGGCAGGGAGGCAGAGCAGACAGGCCCCCAGGTCTGCCTCTGGAAGGAGCCTGTGGCCACCCCGCACACAACGCCCACCGCGGCCCCTCGATGCAAGCCAGGTCACAGGGGTGGGACCCCTTCCCACCAGGCGGCGGACAGGCACAGGGCAGCTAATCAGGGAGTGGGGCGAGGAGACAAGACACAAGCTAGGGCAGGGACCTACTTCAACCCAGGCTCCAAAGGAGGGTGCACGAGCGAGTCTCCGCGCCCCCGGGCAGCTGGGAGCCACCAGAAGGAGGAGGGCACGTGTTCCTCTCCAGCCAAGCACTGGAAGTACGGGAAGGACAGCCAGGGGCAAGACAGCTGTGATCCCTGGGCTCTGGGACGCCAGTGCTGGGGCGGAACCCAGGCAAGAAACAAGCAGATAAGGCCGTTTGGGATTGCATTCAGAGCCCCGAGTTACATTGTAGAAAAATGCTAGCGTGTGCAGGGACATCCCGGGGTTACCTGACCTGAATGATGACAAGGAGCCAACCACGGTAGGGACGTTGAAGAACATTCCAGCCAGGGCTAAGCCTGACGAGCGCGCAGGAGAGGACCAAGAGGAGGCGGGGGAAGGAGCTGCAGGCAACCACAGTGGCCCAGACCGGAGATCACGGTGGCTCGGCCTGGGATGGAGGTGGCAGTGGAGAAGGGGGCAGGGAGGGAGGAAGGATGCCCGACAAGCCCAGAGTACATGCCTGGCATCGCTCACCACCAGGAAAGTGCTCAACACCACAGTGAGCTCCCCTCTCACATGCACTGGGCTGGCGGGGTGACGAACGGGAAGACAGGGGTTGACGTGCTGGTGGGGCCAGAAAATGGGGCAGTGGCTGTGGAGAAGTCTAGAAAACAGGCATCCACGCGAAAACGTGCAGACACCTGTTCCTGGCAGCACCGTTCGTAAGAGCCAACACGCGGAAGCAACCTCCACGTCCGCCAACAGATGGATCAACGCCACAAGGTGGATTATTCCTCCGCATAAAGGGACGAAGGCCCGACACGTGAAAGAAGGCAGGCCCCAAAGGCCACCTGAGTGATACCAGAACAGGCAAGTCCGTAGGGACGGAAAGCACAGGAGCGGGGGCCAAGGGAAGGGAGAATGAGGAGTGCCTGCTTAAGGGGTATGAGGATCCCTTTTGGGGTGATGAACATGTTCTGGCAATAAATAATGGTGATGGTTGCACAACGCTGCAAATGTACATGTTACTAACAGCAAATCTGATGTCACAGCCTTTCCCACAATACAAAGAGAAGGCTGCCACCCAGATCCATAGAGACCACAAAGGTGAGGATCACTATGGACGATGCAGGGGTTGGGGTAAACACAGGAAATGGGCATGTTTTATTAACGGAAAATTTTTTTCTCAGATTTGAAGCTCCTGAGACATGCAAACATCCTCAATGGCCCACTCCACCTACATGTGTCCCAAACCATGCGATGGGGGCGGGGGGTGCCTGGGTGGTGCAGCCAGTTGAGAGACCACTCTTGGTTTCGGGTCTGGTCTGATGTCAGGGTCCTGAGATCGAGCACTGTGATGGGGATCTGTCTTGGGTTTCTCTCTCCCTCTTCCTCTGCCCCCACCTTTCTCTCAAAGATGAATCCATAAATCTTCAAGAAAAAAAGTAGGGCGCCTGAGTGGGTTAGTTGGATAAGCATCTGCCTTCAGCTCAGGTCATGATTCCAGGGTCCTGGGACTGACTTCTGCACTGGACTCCCTGGTGGCGGGGAGCCTGCTTCTCCCTCTGCCTGCCCCTCTCCCTGCTTGTGTGTGGGTGCGCGCTCTCTCTCTCTCTGACAAAGAAATAAATAAAATCTTTCAAAAAAAAAAAAGCATGAGATGGGGCGCCTGGCCGACTCAGATGGTAGAGCATGTGACCCTTGATGTTAGGGTTGTGGGTTGGAACCCCACATTGGGCCCAGAGATTACTTTAAAATAAAAATAAATTATATATAAAATCATGAGATGGAGGAGATAGCGGGGGATTGAATGTAGACAGAAGAGGCCCACGGAGGGCCATGAGGCACGCTTACATTAAGCCGTTGAAGAAAGAGACCCAGGGTTTACAGTCAGTCCGAGGGAAGCTAATGAGGAAAGCTGAACAAGACGGGGCGTTGAGGGAGAGGGGTCGGCGGGCCTAGCAGCCAGAATGGCCCTCGGCATCTGTTAAGGGGCGGACCACCGCAGAAGGGGGCACCAGCAGGCTGGGCGTGCTGTGAAGCTTGGCCTGTGCAGACACAGCCTTTGGGAACTTCTGCAGAATGGGGTCGCAGGGGCTGGGGGCTGGGGGAGAGCGCTGCCCTCGGGTCTTACCAGGAGAGACCCGTGGGCGGTCTGAGGGCTGAGGGGAGGTTTACAAGAGCGGAACCTCGGCCGAAGAGCGCGGCGGAAAGTGCAGGCACGCAGACCTTGGGGGCACTGGGACTAGGCGCGGGGACCACGGGGAAGAGAAGAAACACCAGCGGCAGGTGGAGACGGCAGGTGGAGACGGCAGGTGGAGACGGCAGGTGGAGACGGCAGGTGGAG
>LNAC01001544.1:55212-84120 GCA_002007465.1 Ailurus styani
CTGCCTGCCTCTCTGCCTCCTTGTGATCTCTCTCCCGCTGTGAAATAAATAAATAAAATCTTTAAAAAAAAAAAAAATTACATAATTTTTTTAAAAGATTTTAAAATCAGGGTCCCAAGACCCTGAGATCATGACCTGAGCCGAAGGCAGAGGCTTTAACCCACTGAGCCACCCAGGCGCCCCTCAACATTACATAATTAAGATTTTTGTTCACGATGTTTTTTGCAGCCATGGTTCGTTCATTCTTACGTTTGCGTGCACATCTCACAGTGCGAGATATAGACGCTTTTCTCTCATCTATGTCCCGGGGTGGAAATCTGCATGTGTTCAACTTGGTAGATGCGGCCTGATCGTTTCCCACAGTGGCCCTACCAATTTGTACTCCTAGCAAGATAACAAAGATGCTTTGGAATCTATTGTCTTCTCCAGCTCTTGCTATTTTCAGACTGTTCCCGCCAGGTCGCTGGATAGACATGGCCTCTCGCCACAGTCTTGTATTTCCCTGATGACCAGCCGGGTGAATCTTTTCTTCAGTGGTGTCTTGGCCATCCGTGTGTTCTGTTCTGTGTTACACCTGGGTTTATCTTCTGCCAGTTTTTGTATTTTGTCCCCTTTTGTTTAATGATTTGTAGGAATTGTTTACATATTCTGAATAGTAATCCCTTGCCAGTTTCATGTATTGCAAATATTTTCTCTAGGTCTGTGGCTTGCCCTTTTCACTGTCTTTAAGAAATCTTTGGTAAGCAGAATTTCCCAAATCCAGTATAGTTAGATCTACAGACTTGTTTTTTCAGGGATTACTCCTTTTTATGTCTGGTTCCAGAGATCTTCCTTACCCCGAGTTCAGAAAAATACTTTTGTACATTTGCTTATATGAATTTTATAACTTTATGATGAGTCACGTTATTTCCTGGGCAATCCTCTTTTCAATCATCTTCTTCAGGGGTGTACAACCTAGTCTTTTTTTTTTTAAGTTTATGTATTTTTAAGTAATCTCTACACCCAACTTGGGGATTGAACCCACAAGCCCAAGATCAAGAGTAGTGTGGTCTTTCTACTGAGCTAGTCTAGTCTTGACCTTTGCTCTTCCATAAAGCCAACAATAAACCTAATACCTAAACCTACTTAAGAGAGTACAGAACAGGGGTGCCTGGGAAACCCAGTTGGTTGAGCATCTGCGTCTTGATTTCGGTTCAGGTCATGATCCCAGGATCTTAGGGTCGAGCCCTGAGTCGGTCCCTGTGATCAGCATGGAGTCTGCTTGATTCTTTCTCTCTCTCTCCCCATCTGCCCTGCCCCCAAATAAAAATAAATAAATCTTTAAAAAGAGAGAGAGTACAGAAGAAAACCTATGGACAACTCTCACTTTTGAATACAAGAGCAAACATTCTAAAGTAAAGATAAACAAGACTCTAGCAATATAGCAAAAGAATAAGATATGGCGTAGGACCAAGTAGGGTCTGGTCCATAAATACAAGGGTAGTGAATTCAGCATCAGGAAATCCTTTCACAGAAGTCATTACTCAGGAAATCAGAGGAAACTACTTGATCCCATCAGAAGATACTGATAAGGATTTGATAAAATTCAACATTCGCTCTGTTAAAACCGAGTACAAACGCATGAATATGGGGGTGAGAGAGACAGTGCCTCGGCTCTTCTGGTGATCTCACAGAACCAGTGAGGTGCGTGGAAACCCTCTACCAACTCCATTTTCAGCAAAATGGCCCCATGCAAAGTTTAAGCGTCTCCCAAAGCCGTTAGAGTTTGCATGGAAGCCCCGGGGGACAGGTATGCAGAACAAAGAGGGGGCCTGCCTCATGATAGCATTGCCCAGATGAGACCAGTGCACTTGGTCTAAGTACAGGGCTTACTGTGAAGTGGGAAAGCTATATCCCTTGCATGCAGCAAGAACTATAGGACTCCGGGAACATCGGCAAGACATGGAGCAGAAGCCACTTACGGGATACATGCAAAGAACATAGCAACGCAGGGGCGCCCCAGTGGCTCAGTCGGCTAAGCAAACGACTCTTGATTTCGGCTCAGGTCATGATCTCACTGTCGTGAGATGGAGCCAAGAGTCAGGCTCCATGTGGGGCGGGGAGCTTGCTTGGTATTCTCTCTCCCTCTGCCCCCCCTTCTGCAAAAAAAAGAAAGAACACCGCAAAACCGCCAAAAGGCAACACATCTCGGAAAACCTGTGAAACAAAGTACATCTCTGTAGGTAAGGGACTCATCCTGAAACGGTAACCGTCCATGCCTTGCGTAAAACAGGAGCTTGGACAACCGGCCTAGTGCCGGCACGGCTCAGAAATTGATCACTGACCAACATTTTCCCTGTGGTTAGTGCTTTCTGTGTCTTCAGAAATCTCGCCCAACCCCAAGATCATGAAGATGTTCTCTCCTCGTCATCTACAAGCTTTGTTGTTTTGTCTTTTATTTTGAGATTTTCAATACAATTGGAGTTGCTTTTGTGCAGAGTGTCAGGCAGGAGTCAAGACTGTTTTTCAAAGAAAGAAAGGGAAGGAGAGAAAAAGACTTTTCCAGGCCGAAGAGGCTCAGGGCGGTTGTTGACTGTCGTTTTAACAATGCCAGGAAGCCAACCAAAGTACTCCCTTCCTTTCAAAGGACCTTGCAATGAGGTGCAAGTCCCCGTGGGGACCCGGGGGGGGGGGCATTTTGCGTACCCAGATGGGTTTCGGGTACTTTAAAATTTTAAGGGAAGCTCTTGGAAATTCTTAGGGTCAGATCACCATTACTTCCGGGAGTAAATGCAAACTAGGAGTTCCCGGGGAGGGGATTTTGTGCATTCTCTCCCCCCACTCCTCTAAGCACTGACGGGCATTGAAATGCAAGTCCCTTTGCCGGCAGAGGCATTTGCTTATCCATGCCAGGTCTGGGCTGCTTTGACATTGTAAGGGGGCCACTGGAAATGCTCAGCGCCAGATCACAGTTGTTTCCTGGAACCCAGGCCTCCTGTGAGCTCCTGTGGAGTGGATACTGTGAATGGATCGCACGGACAGTTCTCAGATGGGCCCATCCCCTCCTTTCTGCCTTGGGCCCCATCATCTCCGCAGACGTCGCTGTGCCCTCCAAACAGCTTTTTGTGTTTCGTTCCCATATGCGGCTGTGCCCTTCGGCAGGCGTGGTGCCCCAAACGGGGGTGTGTGTGTCAGAATTCTCTGCTCTGTTTGGGTCTCCAGCTGGGTCTAAGAATGAAAATGACATCAGACAGATGAACAGGAGAGAAGTGCAGATTTTGCTGAATTTTTGCAGATACACAGGGAAGCATGAAGACCCAAGGAAGGGACCAAAGCAGGCAGCAGCTTTTCTATCATGTATACAAAAAAATGATGAATCTGAAAAATTGACAAGACAGGGGGTAAAGGTGAGTTTAATAAGATTTGCTTATACGGATGTCTGGGCCCCTAATTCCCCCACATACTTTTGATATTAACACTCATTTTTAAATAAATTCACTTCACTCTTAGCCAGCATCATCACACATTAAAATTCCCTTTCAAAGATTTTGTTCAACATTCTGATTTTACACTGTTTTCTTCTTTATTTTATTTTATTTTTTAGGTTTTTTACAGTTTCGAAATCAAGAGTCACATGCTATACCACCTGAGCTAGTTGGGAACCCCTGTTTGTCTTCTCTAAACAATCGACCTCACTTTCGAACAAAATTACTTTCTTTTCCCTCAATAAAAAATGCATCTCCATTCCTCATACCTTCTCTTACCAAAAACACATCTTACGCTCCTGGCATTCAAAACTGTTTCCCTTATTATTTCTTTTTTTTTTTTTAAGATTTTAGTTATTTGACAGAGAGAGAGAGAGAGAGAGCACAAGTGGGGGAGCAGCAGGCAGAAGGAGAAGCAGGGTCCCTGGCGAGCAAGGAGCCTGATGCGGGGCTCGATCCCAGAACCCTGGGATCATGACCTGAGCCACAGATGGACGTTTAACTGACTGACCCACCCAGGCACCACTCAAGCTTTAATTACATATATTACTTAGAATATTTAACCCTGGGACGCCTGAGTGACTCAGTGGGTTAAAGCCTCTGCCTTCGGCTCAGGTCATGATCTCAGGGTCCTGGGATGGAGCCTGGCATTGGGCTCCCTGCTCGGCGGGGATCCTGCTTCCCCCTCTCTCTCTGCCTGCCTCTCTGCCTCCTTGGGATCTCTCTCTCTCTCTGTCAAATAAATAAATAAAATCTTTATTTTAAAAAAAAGAATGTTTAATCCTTTGAAATTTTAATTTCTTTTTTTTAAGATTTTATTTATTTATTTGACAGAGAGACTGAGAGAGAGAAAACAGGAGGAGCGGCAGGCAGAGGCGGAGGAAGAAGCAGACTCCCCGCTGAGCAGGGAGCCTGATGTGGGGCTCGATCCCAGACCCTGAGATCATGACTAGAACCAAAGGCAGCCGCTAAACCAACTGAGCCACCCAGGTGCCCCGAAACCTTAATTTCTAGTGAAAACTAGGAAGTATTGTGAAATATACCAGGATTCTTTTGATTTGCAAATTTATGAGTACATTTTATCATTTCTAGAAGCATACTTTTTTAAAGTTCATTTATTTGAGGAGACGCCTGGGTGGCTTAGTCAGTTAAGCAGCTGCCTTCGGCTCGAGTCGTGATCCCAGGATCCTGGGATTGAGGCCCACATCAGGCTCCTTACTCGGCGGGGAGCCTGCTTCTCTCTCTGCCTCTGCCTGCTTGTGCTCTCTCCCGATCTCTCTGACAAATAAATAAATAAAATCTTAAAAAAAATAAAGTTTATTTATTTGAGAGAGAGGGAGAGGGAGAGAGAGAGAACAACCACAGGCTGGGGGAGAGAATCTAGGAGGACTCCATACTGAGTGGGGAGCCCGTCATGGGGCTCAGTCTCACAATCCTGACATCATGACCTGAGCCAAAATCAAAAATCAGATGCCCAGGGGCATCTGGGTAGTTCAGTCGGTTAAGTGCCAGCTCTTGGTTTCAGCTGGGGTTGTAGTCTCAGGGTCCTGGGATTAGCCTCACCATAGACTCCGGGCTTCGTGGAGAATCAGCTTGAGGATTTTTCCTCCCTCTCCCTCTGCCCCTCCCTCCACTCGAGTGTTCTCTCTCTCTCTCTCTTTCTCTCTCTCTCAAAAAGATAAATTGAAGAGCCGGGGGGGGGGGGGGGGCACCTGGGTTGGTGAAGCCTCTGCCTTCGGCTCAGGTCATGATCTCAGGGTCCTGGGATCGAGTCCCGAATCAGGCTCTCTGCTCAGCAGGGAAGCTGCTTCTTTGTCTCCCTCTGCTCCCCCTGCTTGTACTCTCTCTCTCTTTCTCATAAATAAATAAAATCTTTATTAAAAAACAAAAGTCAGGGCGCCTGGGTGGCTCAGTGGGTTAAAGCCTCTGCCTTCGGCTCAGGTCATGATCTCAGCGTCCTGGGATCGAGGCCCGCATCGGGCTCTCTGCTCAGCGGGGAGCCTGCTTCCTCCTCTCTCTCTGCCTGCCTCTCTGCCTACTTGTAATCTCTCTCCCTCTGTGAAATAAATAAATAAAATCTTTAAAAAACAAAACAAAACAAAACAAAAGTCAGACGCTTAACTGACTGAGCCACTGAGGTTCCCCAAAGCATATGCCTTTTTTGAATGGCTATAAATTAAAGACCAGTCGAGGCACCAGTACTACCAAATCTCTTTTAGTTCCTGTGTAATCAAAGCTAACAGGAGATAAACAGCCTAGGCGCCTGGGGGGCTCAGTGGGTTAAAGCCTCTGCCTTCGGCTCGGGTCATGATCTCAGGTTCTGGGATCGAGGCCCGCATCGGGCTCCCTGCTCGGCGGGGAGCCTGTTTCCTCCTCTCTCTGTGCCTGCCTCTCTGCCTACTTGTGATCTCTCTCTCTCTCTCTGTGTCAAATAAATAAATAAAATCTTAAAAAAAAAAAGGAGTAACTTTCCTTAAAAACAAAAAAACAAAAAAAACCCGCCTCGAGGAAGAGCTCCACCGGGCCTGACCACGCAGACCAGTCTGAGCTCGAGCCTGACTGGCAGCCGTGCAGACAGACCATGGAGTGAGTGACCCACGGAGAGACCAGCTAAGGAGGAGCACAAGCCTCACTTATGTGACATACAATGTATGTATAGGCATGTTTCCTGAAGGCCCCCGAGAAGCTTTTTTTTATAGGAAGGGGCAGGGGCCGAGGGAGAGAGAGCTTTTCAAGCAGGCTCCACACCCAGTGCCGAGCCCCACGCCAGGCTGAATCTCACGAACCTGAGATCATGACCTGAGCCAAAACCAAGAGTCCGACACTTAACTGATGGAACCATCCACGTGCCCCACAAGCAGCTTTTTGCCTGCCTCTGCAGAGGATGACAAGAAGGCTTCCCTATTGAAATATGCATCCTGCTCCTAAACCAAAGGAACCTTTTCACCCTTGCTCAAAAAGTCGCGGGTTGGGAAGTTATGTTCCTTGCTCTCCCAGTCTCCTGCCAATAAAGTTGACTTTGTGCGCCAGCCCCACGTGGTGTATCTGTGACTTCCCAAGGAGCGAACTCAGCGGTGGTTTGGTTGCACAGAGCTGTACCTGGAACATGGAAGTGGTGTGGTCCTGAATCAGAAAGGAAGATGGTCCCTGGGTTCTTCCCCACCCCCTGGTTTTGCGTTTGTTAACCCACCATAAGCATTTAAGTTGACTCAGATTATGACTAGGGTGGCGGAAAGACGTCTATAAAGTTATACAAACAATCTACCAGCACTGTCTGACCTGCTAGGTCCATAATCCTGGAAAAATTGGTTCTGTTCTCTGAAGCTTCCGCCCTCCTTCTGGAACACCTGCGGCTGGATTTCCTTCAGCTGCTACTTCGACTGAAGCTTTCTCCTGCTGCAAAGCTCATGTTCTCGGGGTGGCAAAGAAACTGTTAGAGAAGGGGTTTCCCGCTCGCTATATCTTCTCCAATCTCCAGTGATGAAGGAACCCGCTTCTCCGGGCAAATCATAGGAGCTTTAACAAAAACCTACACACTTCTTGGGCTAATCACCATCTCTATCATCCTCAATCATCAGGCGAGGCCGAGAGAAATAATGGGATCCCTAAACTTAAAACGGCTAAACATGGGGCACCTGGGGGGCTCACTCAGTAAAGCGTCCAACTCTTGATTTCAGCTCAGGTCACGGTCTCAGGGTTGTGAGTTTGAGCCCCATGTTGGGCTCTGAGCTGGGCATGGAGCCTGCTTGAGACTCTCTCTCTCTCTCTCCCTCGCCCTCTGCCCCTCCCCCTGTCTCCCTCTTTAAAAATAATTAAAATAACTAAATTAATTAATTAAATAAAAATGAATAAATAAAACGTCTAAACTTGCTGGAACTACTGGACTTCCCTGGCCTCAGGTATTGCTTAGTGTTGGTGACTGTTTGTGGTCTATTCCCTTTGGGAGACAAACTCATTCCACATGAGGTAATAGGCAGCAAACCAAGGTATACTGACATACAACTTTCTGCTGACCCTCGTCTCCTCCTAGTATGACCAGCCACTGGTCATCTCTAATGTCTTATGTTCAAGGCTATCACCAACAGGTTACCGAAACCCTCCTAGACCCCATCACGAAGGATCCTGCCAGTCAGTTTACAGTATGGTGACTGGGTGTTCCAGAAATGTCATCAGAGGAAGGCAGCCCCCCTCTGCTCCCAGAAGAGGAGGAAAACAGCCCCCTAGGCCACTTGAAAGGGACCTTGCCAAGTGCTCCTGACTGCTACCACTGCTGCAGAACTAGAAAGCTGTCCCTGACACCTGTTCCTGCGTAAATACTGGTGACCTCCAAATCATGCTAAAAGGAACAATCAAGTTCAATGGAAGAGAAGTAGTGCAACAGAGCAAGACTTCATACTTTAAACATAAAACCCTTTCGGGGCGCCTTTTGTGGCTCAGGTGGTTAGCGCCCACCTCTTGATTTCAGCTCAGGTAATAATCTTATGGTCATGGGATCGAGCGCTGCCCTCAGGGCTCCACAGTCAGTGGGGAGTCTGCTTGAGATATCCTCTCTCCCTCTCCCTTTACTGCTCCCCCTCCCCGCTCCCACATGCACAGTCTCTTTCTCTCTCTCAAATAAATAAATAAATCTTAAAAAAAAAACAACAACCATGAAATCCCTTTCTCCTTTTCCTTTCTTTTACTCTGGCCTTAGAGGGGAAAGATAATGCCCTGATCTGTACCCCCTGCTAAGTGGGAAAGTCACTTCTGGAAATTGGACCAACCTTTTATTTCAGCCTAGGAGAAAATGTAACCACGCCAACTTTTCCCAAGCAAAACAAGAGATCTCATTGGTTGGCTCCCCTGAATTTTCACTGGTAAGTTAGAAAGGACCTACCAGGATTCATTGCTTTGGCCTGTCCCAACTTCCCTGGTTAGGGATAAATGTAAATAACGCTGTGGTCAGGAATTTTTGCAGAGTCTGTGGCTAAAGTTGTTGGTAATAGGGTAGCCTTTCGCTATTTTTCAGCTGAGCAAGGAAGTGTCTGTATTGTGGTTAATATCACCTGTTATACCTGGATTAACACTTCCAGGGAAGCTGAATTTCAGTTACATGCAATTGCTGAGGAAGCCACTTGGCTTACAATGGTGACTCCTTCAGTGGGGTCTTTCTTTGATCAGTCTGGGTCTTGAGGACCACGGCTCATTAGGAATTATCCTGCTTTAGTCACCATAATCTTCCTGGTGTAGTCAGTGTATCCTCTCAAAAGCTGTAAATGCCTGTCCACAGCTACTAACGACCAAGCAAATGATTTCCCTGAGACTGGAACTTCAGAAGAAAAGTGAAGAGAGTAGCTGACTTAAGGGTTGTGGACCTGAAGTTGTGGCCTGGGAAGATCACAGGGATTTAGCTACAACTTGAACTTGTGAGTGTCACACAGAGGGTCAGTAGAAGCCATAAGAACTAAAGATCAACCACATCTCTCAGTTAAGCTGAGAGTCTAAGCGACAGGGGGATATTGGTAAAAAGAAAACCCTGGGGGGCGCCTGGGGGGCTCAGCGGGTTAAAGCCTCTGCCTTCGGCTCAGGTCATGATCTCAGGGTCCTGGGATCGAGCCCAGCATTGGGCTCCTTGCTCAATGGGGAGCCTGCTTCCTCCTCTCTGCCTGCTGCTTTGCCTACTTGTGATCTCTCTCTCTCTCTGTCAAATAAATAAATAAAATCTTAAAAAAAAAAAAAGACAAAAGAAAACCACAGGTCCAAAATGGCAGTACTTAGGCCAAGTTACAAAACCCGGGCTTAATACGTTACCTAATTGCAGTTTCAACCTTCCGCAGAAATGTCAGTCTGAATGGTCAGTCAGGAATTTTCTGATCAGGGCCAATAAGGGCGTTTTTTCTGTCCCCCGAAGGAAGATGAGCCATCCACCCAATAAGACTCCCTGTCCTTCCACCTGAGGGAAGGTGACCTCACCTGGGATAATCTTTCTCTTCTGTTGCTAATAAATTTTGGGGCCTACCTTCCCTCCTATAAAAACCTTCCATTTCATGCAGTTCCTTAGAGCAACCTTCTACTTGCTAAACAGGAAAAACTCAACTGAATCTCTTAATAAAAGCCAATTGAGTGTTTCTTTTTTTTTTTTTAAGATTTTATCTATTTACTTGAGAGAGAGAGAGAGAGCACAAGCAGGGGAGCAGCAGAGTGTGGGGGAAAAGCAGGCTCCCTGCCAAGCTGGGAGCACAGTGAGGGATTCGATCCCAGGACCCCAGACCATGACCTGAGCTGAAGGCAGAGGCCAAACTGGCTGAGCCACCCAGGTGCCCTGAATTTTGCTTCTTTAACAATATGCTGAAGCTCTAAACCGCAGTGGGATGATATTTGGAGATGGGGACACTGGGAGGTAATTAAGTTTAAATGAGGTCATGAGAGTGGGTCCTTAGAAGGGATTAATACTCTTATAAGAAGAGGAGGCAAGAGATCTGGTTCTTTCCATCTGCAGGAAAGCCTGTGGGAGCACGCAGCAAGAGAGCAGCTATCGACCGGAAGTGGGGCTCTCACTACGAACTGGGCCTGCCAGCAACTTGATCCCGAACTTGCAACCTCCCAAACCGTGAGAAATAAATGTCTGTTGTTAACCCCCCCTAGTGTATGGTATTTTCGTCATAGCAGCCTGAGCTGACTAAGGCATCGTTCTTTTTTTATTTGAAGTGTTGGGGCACATGGGTGGCTCAGTGGGTTAAAGTCTCTGCCTTCAGCCCAGGTCATGATCTCAGGGTCCTGGGATCGAGCCCCCCATTGGGCTCACTGCTCAGCAGGGAGCCTGCTTCCCCCTCTCTCTCTGCCTGCCTCTTGCCTGCTTGTGATCTCTCTCTCTGTGTCAAATAAATAAATAAAATCTTAAAAAAAAAAAACAAAGTGTGAAAGTATTAAGGGGTGAGTGCCTTTTCAAAATTTTCTCTTGTAGATGACTTAAAAATATAATTTCTACACCCAACATGGGGCTCAAACTCACAACCCTGAGATCAGCAGTTGCATGCTTCACCGACAGAGCCAGCCAGGCACCCCGAGTTTTGAGCCTTTTGTTTCCCAGCTGAGGGTCTTGTCCCGATTCTCCTGTCTTTGTGTTTTGGGCCTCCTCCAGCTTCTCTCCACAATACCTCTTCCAGCATCCTAGTTTCTTCAGATAAGCACACACAGTGTCTTTCTTCCTCTTCCCCCCCTAATAGGGTGGCCAAAGTAGAAATCACTCTCCTTAGAAAAGAGGTCCAGGGTGCCTGGGTGGCTCAGTGGGTTAAAGCCTCTGCCTTCTGCTCAGGTGATGATCTCAGGGTCCTGGGATCGAGGCCCACACTGGGCTCCTTGCTCGGCGGGGAGCCTGCCCCTCCCTCTCCCTCTAGCCCTCCCCTCCCTCGTGCTCCCTTTCTTTCTCAAATCAATAAATAAAATCCCTTAAAAAATAATAAATAAATAAATAAATCCATTTTGAGAGACAGAAATCTTCAACAAACCATGAATGAAATAAATAAGGGGACTCACTTATCTTCTGAGTATGCTGTTGCAACTTCTGGTTGCAGAATTCCATGTGTGGGGTTGTAAATTTAAAATACTCTGTCAAGTGTTCTGCAAATTTCTGGGGCACAGAGAAAAGATGGCTTTATTTTTCACCTTTTTTTTTTTCTTTTGAGAGAAAGAGAGAGAGCTAGGGGAGAGGCAGAGGGAAACGGAGAGAGAGAATCTTAAGCAGGTTTCACACCCAGCATGGATCCCAACACAGGGCCTAATCCCAGGACCCTGAGATCATGACCTGAGCTGAAAACAAGAATTAGATGCTTAACTGATGGAGCCACCCAGACGTCCCAAGGCTTTATTCGTTTACTTATTTATTTATTTGGGGGAGAGGGGCAGAGGGAGAGGGACAGAGAATCTGAAGTGGGCTCCAAGCCTAGCACAGAGCCTGATGGGGGGCTTGATCTCACAACCCCGAGATCATAACCTGAACCAAAATCAAGAGTCAGATGCTTAACCAACTGAGCCACCCAGGTGCCCCCAGAAGAAGGCTTTAGGAGGGTAATATCAGATGACAAAAAAAAGGCAAGTGGATGACCTCAGAGTGCCAAGTAGCTTCTCAAAGGCATCAGCTTCCTGGCCATCCAAATAAGAAAGCCTGCTTTTCCTTGCATTGAGGCAAGAAAAGGGTAAGATTATATGGCATTTAGATTTCCTTTCCAGCATTGACACCGATCAGTTTAACACCTTATTAATATCAGAAAGACAACAGGAAAATCTCCAAACACTTAGAAATAATCCATGGGTCAAAGAAGAAGTGTCAAAGGAAATTTTTAAAAATACACTGAACTGAATGAAAATGAAAAGACAGCATAGCAAAATGTGTGGGAGACAGCTAAAGCAATGCTGAGAGGGAAATTCATACACTCCTCTCTGCCTGCCTCTCTGCCTACTTGTGATCTCGGTCTCTGTCAAGTAAATAAATAAAAAAAAATCTTTAAAAAAAAAAACAAAAACAAGATGTCATAGTAGAGGAACAATGATATATTGTCAGGAATGGAAATGGAGTTTTAAAGTAATTTTTATAAACTCAAGATACTCATTTTAAACTTTTACCTAAAATGAAGCAAGTGACGGTATATTTTCAACATTCATCTTCAATCCTTCACCAATAGCCAATTCCAACAAATTATCCTGTAAAGTTATAGTCAAATTTAAATCGTCTTTTAATTAGAGAAATAGATTTCAGCATTGTTCCATTGCTGTCAATGTTTCAAAAGCTTAGGACTTTCTCTGGTGAAGTTCTACTAATAAGGAATTCCTCAAAGTTTATTTTATTATTTTATTTTATTTTATTTTATTTTTATTTTTAAAGATTTTATTTATTTATTTCACAGAGGGAGAGAGATCACAAGGAAGCAAAGAGGCAGGCAGAGAGAGAGAGGAGGAAGCAGGCTTCCTGCTGATCAGGGAGCCCGATGCGGGCCTCGATCCCAGGACCCTGAGATCATGACCTGAGCCGAAGGCAGAGGCTTTAACCCACTGAGCCACCCAGGCGCCCTATTTTATTATTTTAAAGATTTATTTATTTATTTGAGGGGGGAGGGGCAGAGGAAGAGATTCTTCAGGAAGACTCCCCACTAAGCACAGAGCTCAACTCATGGCCCGTGACATCACAACCTGCGCTGAAGCCAAGAGTCAGACACTCAACCGACTGAGCCTCCCAGGGGCCCCTCAGAGTTTATTTTATCAGTTAGCTTTGCTATGTAGTGAATCACCACCAAACAATAATTTATTCACTCATAATTATGTGTGTTGGCAATTTAGGCCAGGCTCAGCTACATTCACTAATGTGGTTAGTGTCAGTTGACAAGTTGGTGGGAGGGATGGGGTGACGGGGGCCTGTGTCTCCAGTGGACAAGCCCAGATATATTCACATAGTACTGGTCATAGTACCCCAGAGAGCAGCGAAGGAGAAAATCCCCATGTACACTTTCTAAGCTTCACACTTGTTAATGTCCCATTGACCAAAGCAAATCACACGGCCAAGGCCATATCTGACCATGCCAAAATGGACTCCATCTCTTGAAGGGAGGAGCTGCAAAGTCATGTTACAAAAGGATGTGAATATAAGATAGGAAGAATTTATTGCCATTTTTGTGATCTATCATACATATTTTCTTTTTTTTTTTAAGATTTTATTTATTTATTTGACAGAGAGAGAGATCACAAGTAGGCAGAGAGACAGGCAGAGGGAGAGGGGGAAGCAGGCTCCCTGCTGAGCAGAGAGCCCGATGCGGGCCTCGATCCCAGGACCCTGAGATCATGACCTGAGCCAAAAGCAGAGGCTTTAACCCACTGAGCCACCCAGGCGCCTATCATACATATTTTCATCAGATACAAAATTTTACACTGGTATTTTTGCTAGCAAATCAAATATACCATTATTTTGCTTTCTGGTCTCTGTAATTTGTACTGAGAAGTTGGCCGGCTGTCAGTCTAATTGCATAACTAAAAGAAATTTATCCACCTCCCCCTGTCGCTTTGAATATTTTCTCTTTGTCTTTGCTTTTCCTAAACTTTAATGTACCTGGATATGGTTTTCTTTTGTTTTATCTTGCTTTGGGTTCACAGGACTTCTAGAAACTATGAATGGATGTCTGTCATCAATTTTGGAAAATGTTATTTATGCCCCATTTTTTTCTCTCCTTTCATTTTAGCACTCCAATTAAACATATATTAGACTTTCTTTCTGTATGCCCTATGTCTCTTACCTCCTTTTACCTTGTCTCTTACTATCCTTTTACCTCTCCAGGCTTTATTCTGGCTATTTTCTTCTGGCCTAACTTCCAGTCCACTGATTTTCTCTTAAGCCCCTGTTTAACCCACCCACTGAACTCTTAATTTTGGTTGTTGTACTCTATGTTTCTAGAATTTTTATTTTATTCTTTTTGTGGTTTCAAATTGTCTGCTGATTTCTCAATTTTGTCTTTTATTTCCTTAAATGTATTAAATATGATTATTTTAAAGTCTCCATTTGATAATTCCATTACTGGACTCCATGTAGTTCTGTTAGTGTGGTTTTGTTTGTCTGTTTGTTTTAATGCACTCTACACCCAAATGGGGCTTGAACCCACAAACCCAGGGTCAAGAGTTACGTGTTCTACTGACTGAGCCAGCCAGGTGCCCCTCTGTTACTGTTTTCTGCTGCTTTTTGTTTTGTTTTGTTTTGTTTTTTTTAAAGATTTTATTTATTTATTTGACACAGAGAGAGAGATTACAAGTAGGCAGAGAGGCAGGCAGAGAGACAGGGAGAGGAGGAAGCAGGCTCCCTGCGGAGCAGAGAGCCCGATGTGGGCCTCGATCCCAGGACGCTGAGATCATTACCTGAGCTGAAAGCAGAGGCTTTAACCCACTGAGCCACCCAGGCGCCCTTCTGCTGCTTTTTGTAACTTTATTTTTATTACATTTTCTTCCCTCCCCTATAGCCTCGTTGTTTTTAAGTGAGTGTTGGACATTATATATGGAAAACTGCATAAATAAATTGAGGCCAAGGATGACGTTATCTTCCTCCAGAAAAGATTTATATTTGCTTCTGGCACGCAGCTAGGACAATAGAAATCTTGGATTTCCTTAATCCAGTTTCCAGGTATTGAAATGGCTCAGATCTTGACTACAGTGCCTTAAGGGACAGGACTACAGTCCTCATAGAGAGTTATTCTATTTATACTTTATGTTTACTCCTAGACCTTTGCAACCCAAAGCATGAGATACCACGTTTTTTGGTGGGCCCTGAACTCCAAGTCTTGATCCCTTGGCACATAAGTCTGTCAACAGCTGTGTTCAGTTTCTCATTCTCTCAGCTGCCTCTTCTGGAATCGGTGGCTGAGCTCACCTTTCTCTGTTTCCCCTTTCTCCCAGATCTTGGCCCCATAATGATTCACTGCCTCTTATCACTTGGATATTTTCTCTCTCTCTTTTTTTAAGATTTTATTTATTTATTTGAGAGAGAGAGTGAGAGAGAGAGAGCACAAGCAAGGTGAAGGGCAGAGGGAGAAGCAGGTTCCCTGCTTAGCAAGGAACCGAATGCAGGACTAGAACCCGGGACTCTGGGGTCATGACCTGAGCTGAGGGCAGATGCTTCACTGACTGAGACACCCAGGTGCCCTTCTTCTTCTTTTTTTTTTTTTTTTGTAAGTAATCTCTACACCCAATGGGTCTCAAACTCATAACCCCGAGATCAAGGGTCACATGCTCTTCTGACTGGGTCAGTCCGGTAACCCTACCTTTTGAATATTTTCAAGCCAATGTTTTTTATATTTCGTTGAGCTTGTTTGAATGTTCTCAGTGAGAACCATAATTCAGATTACCTACTCTGTCCTCTGGCCCCAGAAGTTGCTCAGCACCATGCTTTTAGGCTGGATCTACATATAAGCTTGCTTGCAAATACTGCGCAGCGCTCCCTAATGTCCTATTTGCTTCCTCAGTGATGGATGCCCAGATCGCTTGCCCTTCCCAGTCGCCGCAAATAAAGCCGCAGTGAGCTTTCTTACCCACGCCACCTCACACCTTGTGTAAGAATTACTTTGTGATGTATACCTAAAAGCAGAATTACCGGCTGTATAGGCTAGGTATATGTTTAACCAAATACTCATATGCTGCTCTCCAGAATGGCTGTGCCTGTCTCTCTTCCCCGCAGCGGGATGCGAGTGCTCCCATACCCCTATCTCTCTGCCAGCACTCGGTATTACGTACGTTTCCGGGTGTCAATGTGTATTTGCCAACTAATGAGTACAAAGTGATATTTCATTGTTGCTTTAATTTACATTTCTGTGATAATCAATGGGTTTGAGCATTTTTTTTAGCATCTTCTTTGTATGCCTCTTAGCTTGTTGGGTATTTTCCCTGTAAACCCTTATTCCTGGGTTTTGCCCATTTTTCATATTTTTATTATTTTTTCTACCTTTATTGAGATATAATTGGCATGTAACCATTAAAGTATACTGTAAGTCAGGGTCCGGTCAGGAAAACAAAAGCTACACAAAGTATTCCAACAGAGTGGCTTTAATATAGAGGGTGGCTCATCCAAGCAGCAGAAGAGCGGGTCCTGGAGGAAATGAGCACAGAGACAATAACTGGGGGAGGGAGTTCCCACCTTCAGGCCTCGGAGAACAAACGGAAGGTGCTGGCTTATGGACCTTGAAGCTCAGAGGAGGGGTTCTGTGCAGTTGGAAATCAGACTCTGAGCGGGATGGGTGCTGCCTTTACTGCCAAGACTTAGGGGAAGGGTCACATAGGTCTGGGACATCGACCTCTGAGGAGGGGTGATCCCTGACTAGTTCTAAGAATGCTGACATTAGCTGGCAATCAACTGATGCTCCCAGGCTAAGGACCAAGGCTGAGGAACAGCAATAGGAACAGAAAGCAAACAGGAAGGAACAAGATCATTGGCCCCTTTCTCCAGGCTTGCAGTCTTCCTCGAGTGTCCCAGCTGGTGGAACCAAACTAACAGAGAGCCAGAAGACAAGGGAGATATGTGGTTAGAGTCCCGGTGCGAGCATCACAAAGCTAAATGTGGTGTATTTGACCCCCTCCTCACCCCCTTTGGCTTCTCAGCATCAGTACAAACCCTTCTGTATGTACTTGAACTTCAATCAGCAATGGTGACAACGTTTTGTTTCTACCTAATAAAATGTCGGCATTATTGATAAAAAATATGCTCACACCCTCACCCCAAGGCAGAGACACAGAGTCCCAACAGCCTTTGTAACCATCCCTAACTCACAACCACAATATTGATGATGTTAATTTCTCCTTTAAGTAAGTCACAGTCCCACTCGAATATTCTGTGACCCAGAGGTTAAATTGTAAAATTACTCATCTAAACAATTGCTATAGGGGCGCCTGGGTGGCTCAGTGGGTTAAAGCCTCTGCCTTTGGCTCAGGGCATGATCTCAGGGTCCTGGGATCGAGCCCCTCATTGGGCTCTCTGCTCAGTGGGGAGCCTGCTTCCTCCTCTCTCTCTCTCTGCCTGCCTCTCTGCCTACTTGTAATCTCTCTGTCAAATAAATAAATAAAATCTAAAAAAAAAAACCAACAATTGCTATAGAAGCGCCTGGGTGGCTCAGTTGTTGGGCGTCTGCCTTCGGCTCGGGTCATGGTCCCAGAGTCCTAGGATCAAGCCCCACATCGGGCTCCCTGCTCATTAGGAAGCTTGCTTCTCCTGCTCCCACTCCCCCTGCTTGTGTTCCCTCTTTCGCTGTGTCTCTCTCTGTCAAAATAAAAAAAAAATTGCTATATAGCATACTAAAGGGAAAGGAGAGGAAACAGAAAAGAAATTAATATAATACAATATAATATAATACAATATAATACAATATAGGAAGAAATTGTACACAGCTGTTACACGTATTTCTACCAACGGTCAGTCCAAAATTGATTTTTATAACTTCCTTCTTCTGCTATCTTTTCCATCTTTCTCTTCCCATCAGCTGCCACTTTGGCTGGTTGGGATTCTATACATGGGGGAGTTTCTCAAACTTTTATTCCGGAGAATCTGAACACCTTCCAGAGTGCTGTGTCCACCAGAGGTTGGCTGCTCTCCAAATGCTGCCATTTATAGGGCAGTGGGAGCCTCCACTGTCGGTGGGTTAGAGCCTCACAGGACCATTGAGAAAATACTGGGGTGGCTGGGAAATGGGGTGGCGGGCATTCATGAAACATGTCATTTTATCCACCTGGGTACTGAGAGTCTCCTCTACCCCTTCTGAGAGGTCCATCTACATTCCTCTTCCCCAAACCTCTGTCACCAAACTCCCAAGCCTATTCTTTCCAAGTCATGACCGTTCAGGCAAATCATGAGCAGTTTCCTATGTGTTGATGTAGAGCCGTACTTCTAGCCTTCTCTCAGGCAATCAGAATGAGCAATCAACTGCATCAGATTAAATAGCTACTGCATGGGGCACCCGGCTGACGCAGTTGGTAGAGCATGTAACTCTTGGTCTCAGGATTGTGAGTTCAACCCCCACGTTGGGCATGGAGCCCACTTTTAAATAAATAAACAAACAGCTACTGCACAGCAAAGGAAACAATCAATATGACCAAAAAGCAACCTGAAAAATGGAAGAGAATATTTGCAAACCATATACAAGATAAATGGTTAATATCCAAAACGTATTTTTTTTAAAAAACTCCTACAGCTCAACAGCAAAAAACCCCAAATAATCCAATTTAAAAATGGGCCGGGGACCTGAATACACATTTCTTTAAAAAAGATTTTATTTATTTGACAGCGATAGAGAGAGAGAGAGAGAGAGAGAGAGAGAGAGAGAGATCACAAGTAGGTGGAGAGGCAGGCAGAGAGAGAGAGGGAAAGAGGCTCCCCGCTGAGCAGAGAGCCCAAAGCAGGGCTTTATCCCAGGACCCTGACATCATGACCTGAGCTGAAGGCAGAGGCTTTAACCCACTAAGCCACCCAGACGCCCCTCTTTTTTTTTTTTTTAAGATTTTATTCATTTACTTGTCAGAGAGACAGAGAGTGAGCACAAGCAGGGGGAGTGACAGGCAGAGGGAGAAGCAGACTCCCCTCCAAGCAGGGAGCCCGATTCAGGTCTCGATCCCAAGATCCTGGGATCATGACCTGAGCCGACAGACTCTTCACCCACTGAGCCATCCAGGGGTCCCCTGAATATACATTTTCCTAAAGAAGATATCCGGATGGCCAACAGAGACATGACAAGACGCTCAACATCACTCATCATCAGGCAAATGTAAATCAAGAGGACAATGAGGTATCACTTCACACACAGGAGAATAGGTATCATCAGGGGGCACCCGACTCGCTCAGTCAGAAAAGCATATGACTCTTGATCTCAGGGTTACGAGTTTGAGTGCCACGTTGGGTGTAGAGATTACTGAAAAAAGCAAACTTAAAAAAAAAAGAGAGATGTCTGGGTGGCTCAGTCAGTTGAGTGTCTGCCTTTCAAGGGGTGTATCTCCCACCTTCTAGTTTGCCTATGTCCTACTCAGGCATCTATAGTATTTTCTGCTTCTTGCTCATCAAATTCGATCAGGATGGTGCCATCAATGTACCGGACCAAAGGATATTGTGAGAAATGGTAAGACAAAGTCCTTAAGAACTATGTCAGAGAGGAAAGGTGACTTAGGCAAGGCTGGGAAGGTGAGCTGTTGGCCCTACCAGGTAAAAACAAAATACTTCTGGCAGACTTTGCAAATGGGTATGGAGTAAACTATCTGATCATCTATCTGATGAAATAGATAATCAGATAGTTTACTCCATACCACCCCCTACCCTGGTAACCATGACTTTGTTCTCTATAGTTAAGAGTCTGTTTCTTGGTTTGTCTCTCAATCTCTTTTCCTTTTCTCATTTGTTTCTTAAATTCCACATGAGTGAAATCATATGGTATTTGTCTTTCTAGTACTTACATCACTTAGCATTGTATACTCTCTAGCTCCATCCATGTCATTGCAAATGGCAAGATTTCATTCTTTTTTATGGCTGAGTAATATTCCATTGTGTATGTCTACCAGATCTTCTTTATCCATTTATCCATTAATGGACACTGTGTTGCTACTATACTTTGGCTATTGTAAAGAATACCACTATAAAAAAAAAAGAATACCACTATAAACAGGGGTGCATGTGTCCTTTTGCATTTTTTGGGTAAATATCCAGTGGTGCAATTACTGGATCGTAGTAGGGTAGCTCTATTTTTAATGTTTTGGGGACTTTGCATACTGTTTTCTACAGTGGCTGCACCAGTTTTCATTCCCACCAACAGAGCAAGAGGGTTCCTTTTTTTCCACATCCTTTCCAACGTTTGTTGTTTCTTATGTTTTCTATTTTATTTTTTTTATTTTTTATTTTTTTTAAGATTTTATTTATTTATTTCACAGAGGGAGAGAGATCACAAGGAGGCAGAGAGGCAGGCAGAGAGAGGGGGGGGAAGCAGGCTCCCTGCTGAGCAGAGAGCCTGATGCGGGCCTCGATCCCAGGACCCTGAGATCATGACCTGAGCCGAAAGCAGAGGCTTTAACCCACTGAGCCACCCAGGCGCCCTTATGTTTTCTATTTTAGCCATGGCTGTGAAGTGATACCTCATTGTAGTTTTGCTTTGCATCTCTCTGATGATCAGTGATGTTGAGCATCTTTTCATGTGTCTATCGGCCATCTAGATGTCTTCTTTGGAGAAATGTCTGTTCATGTCTTCTATCCATTTTTTAATTGGATGATTCATTTTTTGGGTGTTGAGTTTTATGAGTTCTTTATGTATTTTGGATACCAATCCTTTATCAGACATGTCATTTGCAATTAACGTCTCCTGTCCAGCGGGTTGTCTTTTAGTTTTGTTGACTATTTCCTTCACTGTACAGAAGCTTTTAATTTTGATGTAGTCCCAATTGTTTTTGTTTTTGCTTTTATTTCCCTTGCCTCAGGAGACGTCTAGAAAGATGTTGCTATGGCTGATGTCAGAGAAGTAACTACCTGTGCTCTCTTCTAGGATTTTTATGGTTTCAGGTTTCACATTTAGGTCTTTAATCCATTTTGAGTTTATTTTTGTGTAGGGTGTAATTTCACTCTTTTGCATGTAGTTGATCAGTTTTTCCAACACCATTTGTTGAAGGGACTGTCTTTTTTCCATTGGATATTCTTTCCTGCTTTGTTGAAGATTAATTGACCATACAGTTGTGGGTTTATTTCTGGGTTTTCTGTTCTGTTCTGTTGATCTATGTGTCTATTTTTGTGCTAGTACCATACTGCTTTGATTACCACAACTTTGTGATATAACTTGATGTCTGGCATTGTGATACCTCCAGCTTTGCTTTTCTTTTTCAAAAAGAAAAAGCTATTCAGGGTCTTTTGTGGTCCCATATCTTAGGATCATTTGTTCTAGTTCTGTGAAAAATTCTACTGGTATTTTGCTAGGGATTGCATTAAATCTATAGATTGCTTTGGGTAGTATAGACATTTTAATAATATTTGTTCTCCCAATCCATGAACATGGAATGTCTCTCCATTTCTTTGCATCATCTTAAATTTCTTTTTTTTTTTTTTTTAAAGATTTTATTTATTTATTTCACAGCGGGAGAGAGATCACATAGGTATCTTATTATTTGGGGCGAAATTGTAAATGGGATTGATTTCTTAATTTCTCTTTCTGCTACTTCATTTCGATCCCAGGACCCTGAGATCATGACCTGAGCCGAAAGCAGAGGCTTTAACCCACTGAGCTACCCAGGCGCCCTCTTTTTTTTTATTAAAGATTTTATTTATTTATTTGACACGGAGAGAGAGATCACAAATAGGCAGAGAGGCAGGCAGAGAGAGAGGAGAGAGGAGGAAGCAGGCTCCCCGCTGAGCAGAGAGCCCGATGCGGGCCTCGATCCCAGGACCCTGGGATCATGACCTGAGCCGAAGGCAGCGGCTTTAACCCACTGAGCCACCCAGGCGCCCGCATCATCTTCAATTTCATCAATGTTCTTTTTTTTTCAGGGCACAGGTCTTTCACCTCTATGGTTAAGTTTACTCCTAGGTATCTTATTATTTGGGGCGAAATTGTAAATGGGATTGATTTCTTAATTTCTCTTTCTGCTACTTCATTATTGGTGTATAGATATGCAACAGATTTCTGCATGTTAATTTTGTATCCTGTGACTTTACTGAATTCCTTTACCTGTTCTAGTAATTTTTTCGGTGGAGTCTTTTGGGTTTTCTATATGTAGTATCATGTCATCTGTAAATACTGAACGGTTTCCTTCTTCCTTACCAATTAGGATAACTTTTTTTTTTCTTATCTAATTGCTGTGGTTAGGACATCCAGTACTATGTTGAATAAAAGTGGTGAGAGCAGGTAAGACATCCTTGTCTTGTTCATGACCTTCAGGGGAAAGCTTTCAGTTTTTCCCCATTGAGGATGATGTTTGCTGTGGGTTTTTCATAGATGGCCTTTATCATGTTAGGTCTGTTCCCTCTAAACCCACTTCATTGAGGGGTTTTTTTTTTATCATCATGAATCAGTGTTGTACATTGTCAAATGCTTTTTCTGCAACTCTTGAAATGATCATATAGTTTTTACCCTTTCTCTTATTTATGTGATGTATCATTTTTATTGATTTGTAGATATTGAACCACACTTGTATCCTGGGAATAAATCCCACTTGATTGTGGCGAATGATCTTTTTAATGTACTGTTGGATTTGGTCTGTCAGTATTTTGTTGAGTATTTTTACATCTATGTTAATCAGAGATATTGGCCTGTAGTTCTCTTTTCTGTGGCGTCTTTATCTGATTTTGGTGATACTGGCTTCATAAAATGAATTTGGAAGTCTTCCTCCTTCTATTTTTTTGGAGTAGTTTGAGAAGAATAGGTACTAACTCTTTAAATGTTTGGTAGAATTCACTTCTGAAGCCATCATTCTGATCCTGAACTTTTGTTTATTGGAATTTTTTTGATTACTGATTCAATCTCCCTGTGGGTAATTGGTCTATTCAAATGATCTATTGTTCCGACATCTTGATATCACTGAATTTAGGCCAGGATTGACTTCAAGTTTAAGTCAACCAACCAAGTGGGCTGTTAGAGTCCCTTGCAGCTGCTTGGGCTAACATTAAATACCAAATCTCTGGTAAATGCGCCCAGCTCAATACATTGTGTCTAACTCAATGTTACATTCTCTCCTCCTTGGTGGAACGTCTCTAGAATTCACTCCCACACATGTTCTCCCAGCTTTGTGCCAGTCCTTACTAACAAGAATCTCGCTATTCTCTTGGTGTATAAGCTATTTCCTCTTGGATCTTGTCGCGTGCCTGTTCCCCTGGAGCTTGCCGAGAGTAGACCCAGCTATGGGTTTAATGGCAACAGGGGATGGTTGTGGTGGGTCTTGAGGAGAATGGGTACCCCTTTGCAAGGCACCAGAGAACTTGCATGAAATTCCTTAACATTCTCTTACTTTTTAAGGGACACCTTGCTGGCTCAGTCAGTAGAGCGAGCAACTCTTGATTTCTGGGTTGTAAGTTTGAGCCCCACGCAGGATGTAGAGATTACTTAAAAAATAAAATCTTTAGTGGTGCCTGGGTGGCTCAGTCGGTTAAGTGCCTGCCTTTGGGTCAGGTCAGGATCTCGGGTCCTGAGATCGAGCAAGCACCGGGCTCCCTGCTCAGCGGGGAGTCTGCTTCCCCCTCTGCCTCTGCCGCTCCCCCCGACTGTGCTCTCTCCGTCTCTCTCACAAATAAATAAAATCTTTTTAAAAATCTTTAAAAAAATAAACAAGATAAATAAAATCGATAAAAATTCTTTTCCTTTTTGTAGCCGTAGGGCTGCTAGTGCCGGAGATCACGCTTCTCACGTGGAAGGCAGAACGATGGGTGGGGAGGAGCGGGCCCCTCAAACTCAGTGGTGCTTTCAAGCCTGGAGATGCAAACAAACCCATCCACGTGGCCCCTCTTTTGGGGTAGGATTCCTGACACCACTCCTGTTCCCAGTTTCTCCATCAGTCTGGATCTTATGAGGAAGCCGGAAACAATGACAGATCCTTCCCTAGCGCCTGGAGAGGGGGCACGGCTCTGACACCTCGACCCCAGACTTCTGGCTTCCAGAACTAGGCGACGTGACATTTCTGTGGTTGAAGCCCCCGGTCTGTGGTCCTTTGTTGCAGCTGCCCTGCGGGCTCGCGGAACAACGGGTAGGGGCTGCAATTGTCAGACACAGCAGCTTTGAGACAGGGGGCGAGTTCCCGGGATTCAGAGCTCCAAGGAGGAGGGGCTGCTTGCCTGGGGATGGTGTCTCGGAGGTGGCTGCACCGGAGCTGTTTTTGCAAGTGTTGGGAAATTTGAAAACTTGGTTCCGCTTTCCAGTGTTCTGCAGCTTGATCTGCGGGCCGGGCTTGCAGGTCAGAACGCATCTATGCACTTTACCTCATGCCTGCTAAGTCTCAACGAAGGTGTTTCACCGGGGATTTTCAGGGCAGCAAAATAATTCTGTATGATACCGGAAAGGTGGATCGATGTCATTATACGTTTGTCCGAATCCATCGAACACACAGCACAGAGAGTGAACCCTCACGTAAGCTGCGGACTCTGGTTGATCGCAGGCCGTCATCGGCTCTTTGGTGGTGACAGGTGTCCCGCATCAGTGCGAGATGTTAATAGGAGTGAAAACTGCTGAGGTTGGCGAGTGAGGGCCTCTATGCAGGAACTCTCCTCTAGGTTCAATTTTTCTGTAAACCTAAACTTGCTTTATTATCGTTTTTTTACTGTTTTAAGTAGGCTCCACACACAACATGGGGCTTGAACCCACCACCCGAAGATCAAGAGTCACACACTCTTGAGGCAGCCAGGCGCCCCCCTAATTTTGCTTTAAAAAACCCAAGTCGGGGCACCTGGGTGCCTTAGTCAGTTAAGGGTCCAACTCTTGATCTCAGCTCAGGTCTCAGTCTCAGGGTCGTGAGTTCGAGCCCCGAGTTGGGCTCCGTGCAGGGCGTGACTACGCTTCTAGGAAGGCAGCCCAGGGCTGATGGAGCTGCTCCCTGTCACCAGGACCCCGGGCCCCTTTGGTGTCGCCGCTCAGTCATCCCCAGTAGTCAGCCCCTCCCAGGCCGCCTGGCATTTGTATTTCCAGCGAGGAGATGGACTGAAGCAGGGGGAGGCCCAGCCTCAAGGCTCCCCACCCACTCACTTTCCACCGGCCCCCTCCTCGGTGCGAACGAGGACGGGACACGGACCTTCAGCTGAGCAAAAAATCCTCTTGTCTTGTCACAATAAGCCCGGCTCCTGGGGCCGAGAAGCAGACGCTGACTGCTACAGCTGGAGATTAAGCTGGGAGGATGAGCGGAGACAAGCCTTGGGGGGATTTGCTGTCTCCTGGCGCACAGACACGGAGCAGGGGGCGAGGCCCGGAGGGGTGTGCGCCGGGAGGGCCGGGTGTTTCGGTGATGGCAGCTGTGGGTCCGCCCACAGTACCGATCACCAGCCACAGGAAAGTTAGGGATGCAGGAAAGAGGGCAACCCCTGAGCGGGTCACGGAGTGGGAGCCAGGGCCCGGGGACGAGGGGCCACCTCGACGGCCTGCGGCTCAGCCTCGGGGGCCGGGAGGGCCGAGGGCTCAGGTCCAGGGCCGGGGGACTGACCTGGCAGCGGGAAGGGGGGTACTGGGGGGGAAGAAACTCTCTCTGGATGCGTTCTGTGCTCAGTTACAGACGAAACGCAGGCTGCCACTGAGCTGGGGGGCTCCGGGCCTCACCCCGGGGAGCCGGGGGTCAGCCCCGTGGCCGCTCCAGGAGCCCGGGCTCCGGGAAGTGACGACAGCTCCTCTCCATTCGCAGGTTTTTATTTGCCTGTCATAATTCTGATATTTATGTACATATATATATATTTCTTTTGTTTTTTGTAAAGGGCTCATCAACAGACCAAGCAAAGGCATACAGGGAGACCTTGGCTGCCAGGCAGGAGCGCAGCAGAGCTCGGAGAACCAATCTTTCCTTTTTCGGCGTGTGTGCATGTGTGCGTGTGTGCGTGTGTGCGTGTGTCTGTTTTTACTTTTCCTAGGATGGGATCATCAAAGCTAATTGCTATAAAACCTAGAAACCACCTAGAGACTCAGACGTCTGCCTACACTAGTGGCACATGGGGGACGGCGAGGGCACAAACTTTCAGTCACGGTGTATTTACATTCCCAAGGTTGAGGGGCAGGGGAGGCTGGCGAGGGGCACTACTCGGACCGGGCAGGCTGGCCAGAGGGTCCTGGGCTGCAGGCGGTGGCAGGGACAGCGGGGAAGCGTGCCTGCCCCACACCCTGGCAGTGACACAGGCCACTCGGATGTCGTCTGCTGGGCACTGAAGGCAGCCGGAAGCCGGCCGCGGGGAAGGGGCCGACGAGCGGGACACCGCGAGGCGGGGGCTCCAGGCTCTCCAGACGGCCTCCTCCGCCCAGCTCCCGTCCCGGCCGGAGCGATGGGGGGACACCGGGTTCCGTCCCCTGTGCCAGGCAGGCTGTCCGGAGAGCAGCCACCCCTCCTTCCTCTCCGCCCGACCACGGCCCGGGGGCTCACGAGGCAGCGCCGGAAGGCTCCTGGCCAGTCGGTGATTGGTCCCCGAGCTGGAACACAGCAGTGCGTGCCCGAGAAGGGGTGCAGCTGGCTTTTGGCAATCAAGTGGGGACCGGGTCGTCAGAAGGGTTTCAGAGGCGGCGAGCTCCTCTCCTCTGCCCCCAACTTCAAGCCCCGCGCCGGCCCAGGGCCAGAGCGTGGGGCCGAGGCCTGGAAGGGAGTGGACGCAGCCTCCGTCCCGAGGTCAGCACAGGTGCTGGGCTTGGGGGTCTTGGCCTCGGACTCCCCTACAGCCCGGCCCTGGCCTCGGCCCTGCCTGGCCTCGCCTGGCTGGAACGCACTACTCTAGGGCCCCGGCAGGGTTGATGGGGGAGGTGGCCCCCGAGCTGTCATTGCCTCCCGTCGCTTCCTTCTCCTTCTTGCCGCTGTACTGGCCGATGAAGGAGCCATCCTCGTTGAACTGGACGTCCACGCTGCCCCCGTAGTCGGCCAGGCTGTCGTCGCTGCCCAGGGGCTTGATGTCTCCATTGAGGGATGGCTGGCTGCTGCCAAAGGCCTTCTCCTCGTTGTCGCTGCAGGGGCAGAGGGCGGGAGGGAGTGGGAGGCTGCCCAGCGGCAGGAGCGGGCAGGTGCTGGCCTGAGGGAGGAGGCCCGGCTGCAGGGCGGGGCCCAGGTTCCACCCGCCTTTCCCTTGCTGTGAAGGCACTGGGGAAGGAGTTCTCATCCCTGCCGCGCCGGGAGGGCAGGGGGGGGCGCACCCACCCGAGGGGCGGGGTTCGGGCAGGCCCGGGATCTGGGGTCGATAGGAAGGAAGCGGGCGCTCAGCCCGTAGGCGACAGGCAGGCCCGGCAACTGGGCGTCAGTGTGGGGACGGGCTGGGGCATGTCGCCTTCTCCCTGAAACAGGGAGCGGCTGGGCCAGAAGGCTGGGGGAGGGCTGTCCCCGGGCGGCCCCTGCCATCAGGCTATGCCGGGATCTTCCCACCGCCCCCGTCTTACCTCTCCAGGGACCTGACATCACCCAGCAGCACAGAGGAGAGAGAGAGACAGGGTCAGATATGAGAGCGAGGGTGGTGCCGGGCGGCCGGCCGGGCCCGCTCTTATCCCCGGGCTCACCTGTACTCGCCGAAGGTCTCGTCCTTCATCGGCCGGGCCTCGGAGTCCACCTGGGTGTCCTCCTTATCCTTCACTGGAGACACAGACACGGAGAAGGCCTGGCTTTCCCTCCCACCCCGGCCTGCCTCCGGGCACTGGGCCCCATCCCCAGGCTGGAGCCCCCCTGTCCTCCGAGTGCCCCCAGTGCTCTCTCGGCGGCGCTCGGAAGCCGGGGAGCCTGCGAGGGAGACCCCTCACCCCACGCGGGCCTGTGTGCCACCTGCTGCTGGTGTGCACGGAAGCGCCCGCGGGCCCCCTGCCTGCCCCCACGTGCCCAGGCCTCCCAGCCTCGCCTGAGCCCCAGGCCAGGGGTTACCTGAGTATTTGCCACCTTTGCTGCGCTTGATAAAGCAGAGGATGAGCAAGACGAGGAGCAGGAGAATGATGGCGCTGATGAAGCCGATGAACCAGCCCTCAGTGGCGAAGCCGGCGGGAGGGAGCCTCACGCGGCCTGGGGGCAGGTCCGGAAGACACTGAGCCTGGGCCCCAGCGAGACCCGTGCTCCCAGCCCTCTGCCCCTGGGGACTGGCCAGGGCTGGGGGAGGCCCAGGCCCGCAGACACCATGGGGGGCTGGGGTGGGCGGTGATAACCCGCGCGAAGCTTGCTTGAAACTGATGCCTGTGGGAGGGACCCACGGGGGGGGCACGGGGAGGAGGGCCTTCTGCAAAGACGACTGCCCCAGAGACGGTTAAAACAGGAGGGTACTGAAAGGGGCCAAGCGGTGCCCAGATTCCAGGAGGAAGACAGCGGAGCCAGGGGGCAGCGGCGGGCACGCTGGGCTGACGGGAGCCTCACCGGTGCCGTTGGTCTTCACGGCCATCTTAAGGAGCACCCTCTCCTTGAGCAGGTGGATCTCATAGTCGGTGTCGGGCTGCAGGTCCCATTGCGTGTAGGAGCTCTGGTTGTAGCTGACGTACTGCGGGGGCAGATGAGGGCTCATCTTCTCGTCTGCAGGGGTGAGGGCGGCAGGGGTCAGCAGGAGCACCATGCGGCAGCCCGGTTCCATGCCAGCCCTGGGGCGGGGGGGGGGGCTTTGTGCTCACCCCCCAGGGCTTTGAACCAGATCTGGAAGCCAAAGTTGCACTGGCCCTCCTTGGGGACCCAGGAGACCACGCTGTAATTCTCGCCGGCCATGGCCGAGATGTTGCCAAAATCCGGGGTCCCTGGGGATCAAGAGGAGGTTGTGGGTCCTCGAGGCGGCCCGAGGCTGGCCCCTGGCTGTGGGCCGGGGCCTCCTCGGTCCGTGCCGCTCACCGGATAAGGCCATGGTGCCGCCCTCCCGCACGATGGCCTCTCCAGGGCCCTCCTTCGTGGTGGCCTGCAGCCGGAAGCGGTAGCGCAGGTGCGGGCTCAGGTTGGTCAGGTTGTGCGTCCGCAGCTCAGGGTCCGGAAGTTCAAAGGACAGCTGCTCCTTGTCCCCGTCGTCCACTGCGAGGAGAGAGGGCGGTTGGCCGTGGCGGCTGGCTCTGCCCCCCCCGCCACCCCCAGCTCCCCTCCGCTCGTGGGTGGCGCCGCGCGGGGACCCGGGGCCCATGACCCACGCACGACCCACGCACGAGGGCGGTAGGAGAGCACGTAGCCGGTGAGCACGCCGTTGTGGCTGAGCGGGGGCTGCCAGTGCAGCAGCAGGCTGGTGTCCGACTGGCACTCCAGGTGCAACGCCTCAGGGTGGCCCGGCACTGTGGGCACAGAGACGAGTGGCAGGGCCTCGCCAGGGGCCGCCGGGGGGGGGGGGGGG
>LNAC01001544.1:84372-94637 GCA_002007465.1 Ailurus styani
GGGGCACGGCTCACCTCCCTCTGGGGTCTTGAAGGTCATCTCGCTGGCGGGCCCCAGTCCCCGGCCGTTGAAGGCCTGCACCTCCAGACGATAGGAGCTGTACGGCCGCAGGCCTCCCAGGACGGCGCTGGTGGTGTTGGCGGGCACCACCACGTGGCCTTTGTGGACATGCCTCTTGCTGTGCTTCCTCTGACTGCCCTCCCACCAGTACGTCACCTGCGGGGGCGGGGGCAGGAGACCCCGTAGGGGCGGAAGGCGTCCAGCCGCGCACACCCTCGGTGCCTGCTTCCCACTGCCCTCGATGGGGACCCTTTTCTCCCACCCCAAGGGCTCCTGGGAGAGCAGCTGGCAGGCGGCAGAGGCCCACCCCAAGTGCTGCTACTCCTGGTGGCCTCACCCCTCAGCCTGGGGCCCCCCACCCCCATGCCTCGGACCCTTACTTACATTGTACCCTCGCAGGTGGCCCTTGACCTGGGCGGGGTCCACAGGCCACCACCTGACCAGCACGGCACTCGAGTTGAGGATCTTGATGCCTTCCAGCTCAGGGCTGGCCTGGGGGTCTGCAAACAGCCGGCGACACGGATGAGGGCCTGTGGCATCCGGAGGCCAGCCCAGAACCCTCCCGCAGAAGGAAGATGGATCTGGCTGCTCTCTGGGGGTCTCTCCCTGCAGACCGTTTGTGAGTTGCAAGGGAGAAAGGATCCTGACCAGGTAATCAAAATTAGGGTCTGCAAATGTGCCAGGTGCAAGGAAAGGCAAGGCGCTGGACCACTAGACGGGACAGGGGATCCTGGACCGTCAGACAGCGCTGACCGGTACAACGGGGAAATACAGCGTGTCGATGACCGATGACAAACTTCTGTACTTTCCCGGGGCCACCCTGGTTAGGGAAGAAAACGTCCTCGCTCCTAGGAAGTGCCCTACTGAGCCCCGGCACGATACTCACAGTCCTCCCCCGAGTAGCCAATGGCAATCTGGGGCTCAGGGCCCTTGCCCTGGCTGTTGACGGCCTGGACTTTGATCTCATAAGGCACAAAGGTGGAGGTGTTGGACACAACCAGGAAGGGGTCGCTCACGATCTGTTCCTGCCAGGCACCCCGTGTCCCCTGAGGGCGCCACTGGACGCGGTACTGAACCTGGGGGGCATTCCAGTCCATCCATCTAAGGGGCTAGAGGGGGGCGAGCGGAAGAGGAGCCGGTCGGCCGAGAGCAGCCCCCTCCCCTGACCCACTCCCGAGCCCAGCCTCATGCCCTATCACCCTCTGGTCCTTCGCACAGCCGGGGGGAGCAGCCAACACCTGGATCCCGGCCCGATGTCCTGCGGCGCGCTCAGCCCCGGCCCCTCACCTTCCAAGTGATGACCATGTTGCTGGTCTCGTTCCCTTCCCCCTTCACGTCCACAGGGTTCTTCTCCGGGGCTGGAAAGTAATGTCAGCGCATCAAAGCTGTGAAGGCGCAGGCCCAAGGACGGAGGGGCCCTTTGTGGCGCCGGCAGCCCAGGTGGCTCACCTGCCTCAGGGGTGACCACAGTCTCGGAGGCCGGGCTGGGCTCTCCGGGGCCGTACTTGTTGATGGCCGTGACTCGGAAGGTGTAGCGCACGTAGGGCGAGAGTCTGAGGGTGGTGGAGGTCTGGTTCCCGGGCACCTTGCCCAGACTGTGCCATTCCTGAGGCGCCATCTCCTTGTCTTCGAATTCAATGTCATACTCTGCCAAGAAGGGAACCGGCAACTGGGCGTGGGCCATGTGGGGGAGAGGCAAATGGGGTCCGAGTGCGGCTCTCTCTGAACGGGAGAGGGGGTGCCCAAGGCCACGGGCAACCTCGGAGGCCCGGGACACAGGCGGCTGCCCCACGGGGGGGGGGGGGGGGGGGNGAGGAGGGGTCCCACCGGAGGGAAGGCGACCAGGGGCGGCAGGAGGGAGGTGGGGGCGCCCCGCTCGGCCGCTTACTCTCGATGGGGGCGTTGTGGTCCTCGGCAGCTCTCCAGGACAGGCGCACCTGGCTCTGCTCCAGCAGGTGGCGGTCCGACAGCTCCAGCTGCGGCACCGGCCCGGGGCTCCCTGCAGGTCACGGACGGTGGATTCTCCGGCCACGCACCAGCTGGCCACCCCACTCCCCCTTCGAGAGGGGTCCCAGGCCGCGAGCCCAATACCATCCTGGACTCACCCACCACCAGGAGCTCGGCCCTGCTCTCCGCCACGTCGAGCTCGGTGCTGGCCACGCAGCTGTAGTTGCCCTGGTCGCTGTAGTCCAGACTGTGGATGACCAGGCGTCCGTACTCTATGAAGTACCTGCCGGGGGTGGGGGGAGGGCATGCTTGTCCCTTCGTTCTGCCCCCCTCCCCTCCCTCGTTTGCCAGAACCTCCCTGCTCAAAGCAGGGGCGCTCCCCCGTGGATGAAGCCAGGAGGTCTGGACAGCCTGCTCTCCCCACTCTGCCCCCTTCCACCAGGCCCAGGTGGGGGCCGGGCCCGCACTTGTCACTGTCCCCAAATTCCTGGAGGTTTCGACCGTCCCCTCGCCAGGTGATGCTGTGCTGCAAGGAGGGGTCAAAGGAGGCCTGGCACGTGAAAGTCACTTTTGAGCCTTTCTTCTCGATTGCGCTCTGTGGTCCCTGTGTGATCTGAGTGGGATCTGAGGACAATGAAGGAAAGAGGGGGTCGCTCCGGTGTCCTCCGCAGACCCAGACCCTCCCTCCTGGAGGTATTGCTGACCACATCGCTGGGGGCGGGGCGTATCAGCAGACCTTTGACCTGCAGGTTAGCCACGATGGTCACATTGTTCTGGTCGTTGGCGGCCTGGCAGAAGTAGAGGCCAGTGTCGTTGGCCTGGAGGTCCCGGATGCCCAGGGTCCCATTGGTGTAGGGGAAGAAGCGTTCGTCCTGTAGCACGGTCTTCCCTTCCTTGTCCAGCCTGCAGTGAGCGGCGCAGGCCCGGCTCAGACCCCGGCCGCCCGGGTTCCCCGCCCTCCCCGGCCGCCCGGGCCAGACACTGGCTCAGAGGCGGCCCCGTCGTGGGGGGGGCACTCACCACTGCACGCTGGGCACAGGGGCTCCAAAGGCCTTGCACAGAAGATAGGCGGTGCTGCCCTCAACCGCCATGTAGGTCTCGTTGTCTGGGGTCAGGATCTTGGCCGGGAGCTCTGGGGGAGAAGTGGTTACGGGGGACGGCCCAGGGCTCAGGCCAGGGCGAGGGTCCACGGGCCGTCAGCGCGGGCGCAGGGCTCAGCAGGCCCGCCTCTCCCTGCACCCAGGCTGGGCCTCTGCCTTCCAGAGGGCCTCAGATAGGCCTCCCACCCCAAGCACCCAAGTCGGACCAATTACGTGAGGCCCCACCGACAGCCCACCTCTTCCTGAAAGCCTTCCTGACCCATCCCTGCCTTTCCTGAGGCTCCGGGAGAGGAGCCACCAGGCTGGCCTTGGGCACCCCGGGCCTCGGCTCAGGGACACATGGTGGGCCAGAGCACGCTCCGAAGCTACTCTGTCACCTGTAAATGGCGGCCAGCCCCTGCCCTTCCTCCAAACCGCCGCCCCCACCCCCACCCCATGCTGCTGATGAAGGTGGGCTAGGGATGGGGTGAAGGACCCCGGGGAGGACAGAGGCAGCCACGGTAGACAAAGCAGCTGTTGGCTGAGTCAGTCCGGTGGCCTCGGCGGCTGGGCTGTGGGGACAGACGGACAGGTTACTCACGGACAACGTAGATGTAGGCATTGGCCAGCAGGAGCCCGTGCCGGTTGCGGGCCTCGCACTGCGTCACCATCGTGTCGCTGGGCTGCACGTTGCTCAGGATCAGGGCCCCACGCTGGATCCGGTACTTCTGGTCCTTAGCCAGCTCTGCGTGAGCGGCGGGTGGGCCCGCGGGCCCAGGGCAGAGCCGTGAGGCACGCTGAGGCCCCTCCTCACCCTCCCCTCCCTCCCCGGGGCTCCCCCAAGTTCCCTGCCCCTGCCAGGGCCCCACTCACCCTCCACAGGAATGCCGTTGATCCTCCAGGTGACCTCGGGTTGGGGCCTCCCCTGCACCTGGCAGTCCAGGCGGGCGGTCTCCCCGGGCCCGTACAAATGGCTCTGGGGCTTGTGTAGCCAGTAGGGGGCGGCTGCGGGGGGGCGGGGGGAGCTGCCCTGAGTGGCTGCTGCCCGGCCGCCACAGACCCCGCCCCCTGCCACCAGGCCCCTTTCCCTGGAGGTCGCCCCGGGGGCCTGGGCCGCCCAAGGAGGCATCGTACCCTCCACAGTGACGTAGTAGGTGTGCCGGTCGCTGCCCAGCGAGTTCTCGGCCAGGCACCGGTACTCGCCGTCGTCCTCCTCCACCACGTTCAGCAGCTGCAGGGTCTTGTTGTGGTTCTGGTAGGTGACTCGGTCAGCAGGCATGGGGCCACTCGGGCGCAGCCACTTGATGGTGGGCGTGGGGCTGCCGGGGCGGGGGGAGGGGAGAGCATGTCGGAGAGAGCACAAGGCTGCTCGGCGGCCGAGACGGAGGCCCCACCGACCTGCCCGCCCCCGCCCAGGCCCCTGGACTCACAAGCCCTCGGCGATGCACTCCAGAACCAGTGGCTGTCCCTGCAAGGCCACCAGGTGGCTGCTGGAGTTGGTGGGGAAGAGCAGGCGCGGCTTCCTGTCAATCATGCTGTTGGCTGTGAGGAGAAAGGAAGTGGTGGCATGGCCCGCGACGTTTCCAGGCTAGATGACTCCCCTGTGAGCTCCTGGGGCCTGTTTCATCCTCTGTCATAAAGGGAGGGCCCCATCGCTCTTCTCGCCTCCCGGGAAGGGGTTTGGCCGGGGTGGACGTGGGGGCCCAGCAGTCCCGGAGGAAGACTGAAGTCGTCTGATCTTTGGGCTTGGCCGGGCCTAAGGGTGAGAGAGAACGGCGGGGGGGGAGGGGACGACTCACTGGCCTTGACCCGGAGGTCAATGGGTTCCTTCTGGATGATGGTCCGGGTGCCAGGGAAGTGGGCATGGCAGATGTAGTCCGAGTGGTTGTCCGAGGTGAGGACGTTGGCAAAGTAGAGATTGCCGTTCTGACCCATCGTCACCCGCTCATCCTGCTTGATGTGCAAGATCTCTGCGGGGACGGGTGGGGGGCAAGGAGGCAAAGGTCAGGCCCCACCAGGGAGGGAGCTCCCCTCCCCCATCGCTGCACCACAGCCCCCCCCAGCCAGCAGCCCGTCGTGGGCACCCACTGCTGTTCATCCAGTAGATTCGGAGTGGCTCGGCGCTGGGCGGGGGGTGGCAAGGCAGAACCACCGACTCCCCCTCTTCCACCTCTACAGGTTTCATGATCTCTTTCGGCCACTTGGGGGCACCTAGAAGGGACAGAGAGGCTGGCGCTATGGGTCCCAACTCTCATCCGGGTCAGGGCAGAGGGGAGGCTGGGCAGGGGAAAGGAGGACCAATGCCCCGTGGGAGGGCCTTTCTGGGCTCGAGGCAGAGGGGAGGCTGGGCAGAAGACCAGATGGCTGTGAAGGGTTAACCCTTCACAATTCTCAGCTCCCACCAAGAGGCCTAAGATGGGGGGGGGGCTGTGGTGCAGCGATGGGGGAGGGGAGCTGTGGAAGGATGTGGGAGTCACAGACCCTTCCATCATCCTGACACAGAAACCATGGCAACAGTTGCCAAGGTAACCGGAGGGGTGGAGAGGAGCGGAGCATGCTCCGGAGGCAGCAAGCTCAGGGAGCAGGGGCTGCAGAGGGAAAACCCCAGGGAGAGGGCGGCCCAGATAAAGACAGAGTGGCAGGGCGAGAGCGGCGAGGAGGGAGACGGAGGGCCAGGTCGGAGGTGGAGACGGAGGCAGCAGGGAGGAGGGAAAGCAGAGGAACGAGGCCCCAGAGTGCTGGGGGAGGTGGCCCAGGAGCCGCGGAGACACAGAGGGGACAGCAGGCCAAGCCCAGGCAGTGATGAGACAGGGACAGAGCAGACCAGAGGGAGGAGCGAGGCGACGCCACAAGCCTGAGCCCGTGCAGGAGCCACGCGGAGGGCCCCGAGGCCAAGGAGGGACAAAGCCCAGAGGCAGAAGCGAGGGAAGGGGAGCTAGAGGTGAGCAGAAACACAGCAGAGGGAGGGACAAAGCACGGAAGGAGGAGGACACTGCTGGAGAGCGAAGGAGGGCCCCCAGTCCCTTCCACACACTGAGCCGCCAGCTGGGGGTGCACGGCTCCCAGCCCGGACTCCCACACCAGCTCTGAGACCTGTTCGGGGACCCGCACATGTGCCCCAGGCCCTCCCAGGGCCCTGCGGCGCCTCGCACCCTCGGCCATGAGCTGGATCTCATGGGACATGGCCGTGCCCAGCTTATTGCTGGCAAAGCAGCGGTAGGTGCCCTGGAACCTCTGGGCAAAGTTGCTGTTGTTGCCCGTGATGGTGAAGGAACCAGAATGCGGTGCCTGGTGCACGGTCACACCCACTTCCTCCTTGGGTTTGAAGTGGACGCCATCCCGAGTCCAGCGGAACCTGTGGGTAGAGAAGGGCTCAGAGGCCTGAGGCCTTGGAACCCAGGACAGGGGCCGGAACCGGCCAGAGGCCAGGCTGTGAGCAGCCAGGGGCCCTGCAGATGGGCCGGGCAGGGCAAGGACCAAGGGTGACGAGAGCGATCTGGGGCATGTGGGCGCAGAAGCTGGGTGGCCCTGGGAGGCACGAGGACTAGCAGCTGAGGTCAGCAGCCAACAAGAGGGCTTAGAAGGTGAAGGTCACTCACTGCACTTCAGGTTTGCCACTGGCTTCACACTTGAGGCTGATGTCATCTGTGGGGAAGACGACCAGGCGCCGTGAAGACTGCTCGGTGATGACAGGTGGTTCCATCACTGGGGACAGGGTAGAGAGAGCCGCGGTGAGCACGGTGTCTCAGACCGTGTCCCGCGGTGAGGGAGGCAGGGCTCGGAACCCTTGGAGCCCCAGGGCCACAGCGTGGGGGGAGAGGAAGAAGGAGCTAGAGAACCCTGGGCTTGCGGGCCCTGCGAAGAGGGAGAGAAGGGGACACGGTGCAAAGGTAGAGACAGAACGGCAGAGCAGCAGCACAAAGTCCAAGGACAGACATGTACCGGAGACGGAGAGACGGAGAGACGGAGCAGAGACAGAAGCCAGGCAGTCCCAGGGAGGGAGGGGAGCAGCAAGGGGCGAGCACCAGCAAGAGGCCGGAGGGTGAGCGAGAAAACCCAGGCCCCGGCACAGACAGAACAAAGACGGCCCACAGGTGAGGGGCCAGAAAAGTGGGCGCTGCACGTGGGCGCCCCACACAGGCTGCGCCTCGCGGGGAGAGCTGGGCGGGTGGAGCATACGCGGGAGGGGGACTTGCTGGCACCCCTCTTTCCCTGGCCTTCTGGGACACACTCCCGCCCTCCCCCAACTTACCGCGGTAGCCTTCATCTAAGGAATCCAGGCAGCAAGGGAGAGAGCGAGAGAAATGCTGACACTGAGCCCCAAGGGGGGCCGATGGCAGGGCCGGAAGCAACAGAAGCAAGCCCCCCCCCCCCCCCCCCCCCCCCNNNCCCCCCCCCCCCCCCCCCGGCAGATCCCCTGGGGAAGGGGAGGGAGCGAGCCAGGCCATGGGTGGTGTAACACGGGGCTTACGGGCTAGGCTGGGGTTGTAGCAGGTCAAGACCCAGAGGACAGGACAGGGCCGCCATCACTGGTCTTGGGGGTGCGGTCATGCCCACATGGGGCCAGGCTGCCGCTCTCTCAGCAGACGGGAGAAATCTGTGCCTCTTACAAGGAGTGCCCTTTGGACAGACCCTGGCATCCTCCCACTGGCAGGGCCTGCAGAACTGACCCCGTTTCACCCAGGGTGCCTCCAAAGGTGGGGGGGGCAGGCAGCCCAGCATCCAGGGCGCCCTCCCCTGCTCCAGCCTACTTCCCTCCTAATCCAATTAGCACAGCTCAGTGTTTTCAATTACCCAGGCCCAGCCTTCAGAGCCCAGCTGCCCCTCCCCCCGCAAAACCCTCCCAAAGGCCTGGCGGCCTCCGAGTTTCCATCGCCTGCAGGGCTGACGCCAGCCCACTCTCTCTCCCCTGCCTTCCTCCCCGCCTGCCACCAAGTTCCCTGGGGCGGAGGCCAGAGCTGCGAGCCTCTGAGGCGCGCCGGCCTGGGTGGCTGTGAGGAGGGGAGAGGAGGCAGGCAGGCGAGGGCAGGGAGGGCAGGCGTGAGCAGCCTCCCGAAGCTTTGTCTCTGCAGAAGACGTCCATTAAGGGTCCCCGGGAGAGAGGAGGAGGCTTCCTGGGGACACTGCCCAGGGATCCCTGAGCTGGGGAGAGGCCAGCGCAGGCAGCCCAAGAGCAAGAGAGGGTGACTGGGATGGAGAACAGGATGGGGAAAGTCGACTGGGTGGAGGAACCGGGGGAAGAGCCAAAGGGAGCTGCAGGGAGGGAGGGTCCCAACCGGGAGGCACCCCGCCACCCACCGTGTTGTACTGGGGTCAGCCCGCTTCTCTCTCCTCACTCCTCCCTTCCTCCAAATTCTCCCTGCCCTTCCACACACAGACACACTGGCCCAATGGCCCGGCCAGTGTGGTGTCAGGGCGGGCCGGGCTGGTGCCCAGGGCAAGGCCCGAAAAGCAACCCAGAGGAGACGGAGGGGAAGGAGGACAAGTACGTGTACAAGAGTGTGCAAAAGTGTGCATCCGGGCAGACCTGTGAGTACTCCTGGGTGTACTGCCTGCAAACCGTGTGCCCGGCAGTATGTCTGTATATATGGGCGTGCCCCGCCGGAGGGCGTCTGAAGGCTATGGGCGTGCGTGCTTGCGTTCAGTATCATACACCTGCCTCCGTCTGTGTGGATGACTCTCTTTGTGTCTAAACCCCTCACGTGTGTGTGTGTGTGTGTGTGTGTGTGTGTGTGTGTGTGTCTGCCCTTCCGTATATCTGGGCCTGGTTGCGTACAGGTGTCTACGCACATGTGCGTCTAAGAGGACCTTCTGCCCTTTGTCCCCCTCGGTCCCTTTCCACCTCCTCCAAACCCTCGGCTGCCTTCCCCCAAGGCCGGGCACCTTCCAAGCCCCCCTCCGCCAGCCACTGTCTTCCCCACCGCCAGCCCCCAGCTCATCTTTCAGTGACACTGGCCTCCACCAGGTCCAGGCTCAGACACAAACGTGGCAAGGTGAGGGCGAAAGGGTTGGAACTACCAAGGAAGGAGCAGGCTCAAGATAAACATCATCATGGTAACACGCACCCCACACGCAAATGGGTACTCACACGCGGCCCCAACTCACACACACACACACACACACACACACACACACACACACACACACGACCCGCTATAATCGGATGCAAGCAAATACTTTCACAAACCTGACTAATAAGTAACAGTTATAGCAACTCACAAATTTACATACTGGAAATCAAAATCACACTCAAGAATAACCACACGTTGTCAATCACAACCACACACTTCCATACACACAAAATACACAGTCTGTGCAACTCACAAGCATACACAAATACTCACGTTTTGTCACAGACCTCCAGCCTTACTTCCCAACACTCACATGCCTACCCAGGACCCTCCACAAACGAAAGGTTCCAGCAGTCCCACCCCTTGGCCCCACCCAACCATAAGGCATCCAGAAAGCTGCTGGGCCTTTGTAAGGGGTCTTGTCCTGTCTCAGTTCACAGACAGGGCCACCAAAGGCCCGAGATGGGATTACTCAAGTCAGAAGAAAGGCAAAACTTGAATCCAGGCATTTGCACAAGCTAGCCCGTAACCGGGGGCCGGGCCCCCTTCTCCTGCCCGCCACAACCCCAGCGGCCGTGGGGGAGGGCCCGCCAAGGGCGAGCACAGAGGGGGCTGGGCCAGCGCCAAGCCCGCTGTCCGTGGTCCTGAAACCGCCCGCCCCATCCGCGTCTGTCCCCTATCCATGGTGCTGACACACCCCGCGTCTTCCACCCTGTCCTCTCCAGAGGTCCTGGGTGCCTCCTGCCCTCTCTGTGCCCAGGAAAGTAGGAGTGAGGGTGCAGAGCCGGCAGAAGGTGAGGAGGCAGAAGATAAAGAGGAGCCCAGCGCGGCGGCGAAGGGAGGCGTGAAGGCTCCCTCCGGCTACTCACATTCGTCGGGGATCTGGATGAGCAGGCAGGGGCTGCACAGAAGGAGAGGCCACAAGTACCGCAGCGACACGGCCATCTTCCCGGCGGCGCCGGCAGCTCGGCACGGCACAGCTGGCCGGGCTTGGCTCAGGCTCCGGCCAGAGGGAAGGGGGCTGGTGGGCGGCTTGGGGCGGGAGCCAGGGGTGGGGGCTCTGGGAGAGGGAAGGAGGGAAAGGAAGGGTGGGGGAGGAGAGAGGAGA
>LNAC01001544.1:112752-124941 GCA_002007465.1 Ailurus styani
TTAAAAAAAAAAAAAAAAAAAGAAAGTAAAAGGATGGAAAAAAGATACAGCACACAAACTCAGCATAAGAAAGCTGCTATGACAATATTAATATCAGAACAGAATTCAAGACAAAGAATATTAAGAGAGATAAAGAAGGACATTTCATAATGGAAAAAGGACAAACAATCAAAAAGACATAATCATTTTAAATATGTAAGCACCTAAGAACAACAGAGCTCCCAAATACATGAAACAAAAATTTACAGCACCTCGGGGTTCTAGAAATAGACAAATCTCCAAACACAATTGGAGCTATAACACTGCTTTCTCTATAATTGATAAAACAGAGACAGAAAAAAATCAGTAAAAATATAGATTTGAACAACACTATCAACAAAAGTGACCTAATCGACCTAAGTGGCATAAACATCAAGAAAATACAACAAAGAGGCGCCTGGGTGGCTCAGTGGGTGAAAGCCTCTGCCTTCGGCTCAGGTCATGATCTCAGGGTCCTGGGATCGAGGCCCGCATGGGGCTGTCTGCTCAGCAGGGAGCCTGCCTCCTCCTCTCTCTGCCTGCCTCTCAGCCTACTTGTGATCTCTCTCTGTCAAATAAACAACATTTTAAAAAATGTCAAAAAAAAAAGAGAAAATAACAAGAAAATACACGTTCTTCTCAAGTGTGGATGTAACATTCACCAACACAGACTACGTTCTGGGCAGTAGTTCAAAAAATTGAAGGTCTGATAAATTACAAATGATAAAAATCTGATGAAATAGGATTTCTGACCACATTGATGTTGAATCAGAAATCAATAACAAAACAGTATCTAGGAAATTTTCCAAATATTTAGAAATGAAAAAATACTCTTTTAAATAAACCATGAATCAAAGGAGAAATCACAAGTTAAATCTCATCTATTAGAAAAAAATCTTTTTAATTGAATAAAACAAAAAACATAAAATGTCAAAATTTGGGAATTTAAAACCAAACAAATGACTAAAGGAAGTTATTTGACATTAACTGCTTATATTAGAAAAGGAAAAGGGTCCCAAATCAACTATCTGAGCTTCCACTTTAAGAAACTAGAAAAGGGGGCCACCTGGGTGGCTCCGTGGGTGAAAGCCTCTGCCTTCGGCTCAGGTCATGATCTCAGGGTCCTGGGATCGAGCCCCACATCGGGCTCTCTGCTTGGCAGGGAGCCTGCTTCCCTCTCTCCCTCTGCTTGTCTCTCTGCCTACTTGTGATCTGTCTCTGTGTCAAATAAATAAATAAAATCTTAAAAAAAAGAAACTAGAAAAGGAAGAGCAAATTAATTTTTTAATTTGAAATTAAATTAAAAATAAGTAGAAGGAAGAAAACAATAAAGATAAAGAGCAAAAGTCAATGAAATAGAAAACAGAAAAACAATATAGTAAATATATGAAACCAAAAGCTGTCTTTGAAAAGATTAACAAAATTGACAAACCTCTAGCCAGTCTGATCAGAAAAAATGGAGAGAAGATACAAATTACCAATATCAAAAATGAAAGAGAGAGGGCGCCTGGGTGGCTCAGTGGGTTAAAGCCTCTGCTTTCGGCTCAGGTCATGATCTCAGCGTCCTGGGATCGAGGCCCGCATCGGGCTCTCTGCTCAGCGGGGAGCCTGCTTCCCCCTCTCCCTGTCTCTCTGCCTGCCTCTCTGCCTACTTGTAATCTCTCTCTCTCTGTGTCAAATAAATAAATAAAATCTTTAAAAAAAAAAATGAAAGAGAGAGGGGAGCCTGGGTGGCTCTGCTCAGGTCATGATCTCAGGGTCCTGGGACAGAGTCCTGCCCTGGGCTCCCTGCTCAGGGGGGAGCCTGCTTCTCCCTCTGCGTGCCGCTCCCCCTGCTTGTGTGTGCGCTCTCTGTCTCTCTCTCTGATAAATAAGTAAATCTTTAAAAAAAGATGAAAGAGAGAAAACAATGAAAGAGAAAAAATGAAAGAGAAGCTATCACTATAGATTATAAATATTACAAATATTAAAAGGATAATAAGGGAATGCCATGAAAAACTTATGCCAATGCATTGCAATATAAGTTAGATGAAATGGATGGATTCTGTGAAAGATACAAACTATCAGATTCATTCAGGAAGAAATAGATAACCTGAATAATACTATATCTATTGAGGGAGTTGAATTTGTAGCTAAAAACATTTCCACAAAGAAAACTCCAGGCCTATGTCTTCACTAAAGAATTCTACCAAATGTTATGGAAGGAAGAACACTAATTCTACACAAACTATTCCAGAAAACAGAGGGAACAGTTCCCAACTCATTTTACAAAGTCAGCCTTACCCTTATACCAAAACCAAAGACATTACACAAAGAGGAAACTACAGACTGGTATCCCTCACGAATACGCATGATGCAAAAATACTAACCAAAATTTTAGCAAATCAAATTCAGCAATATACAAAAATACATCATGACCAAGTAGGAATGCCAGTTTGCTTTGACATTTGAAAATCAGTCAAGGTAATTAACCATATTAACAGAGCAACAGCAAAAAAGAAAACCACATGATCATCTCGATAGATGCAGGAAAAACATTTAACATAATTCAACACCTATTTGTGATAAAAGATCTCAGTAAAGTAGGAATAGAGGGAAACTTCCTCAGCCTGATAAAGGGCATCTATGAAAAACCCACAGTTAACATCTTATTTAATGGCAACAAACCATGGCTTTTCCCTTTTGATCAGGAACAAAGCAAGGCTATCTTTCATAGCTTTTACTCATTGTTGCACTGAAGGTCCTAGCTAGTGTGGTAAGACAAGAAAAAGAAATAAAAGGTCCATAGATTAGAAAGAAATGTGTTTTTATTCGCGATGACATTATTACCTATGTAAAAAAGTCCTAGGAAATCCATAAAAACCAACAGAACTATTGAGTAGGTTTAGCAAGGTCACAGGATAAACAGTCACTATGCAAATACCAATAATATTTCTATAGACTAGCAGCAGACAATCAAATTATGACTTTTGAAAGCACCTTTGGTTGGGACACCTGAGTGGCTCAGCCAGCTGAGCGGCTGACTCTTGATTTCAGCTCAGCTCATGATCTCAGGGTGGTGAGCCTGAGCTCCACATTAAGCTCCAGGCTCAGCACAGAGCCCGCTTGTCCTTCTACCTGCCCCTCCCCCCACTCGTGCACTCCCTCCCTCTCTCTCTTTCAAATAAATGAATAAAATCTTAAAAAAAATAAAAAAGCATGTGGTTTCATCATTTTTTCGGTTCCTCATTTCCTTACAAGGTTCCTGTGTCTTGCAAAACTTACATAAATGTCGTGCTTAAAAATAAAAAAAATGAAAAAATGAAAAGTACCATTGGCAATAATACGCAAGATATGAAATACTTACAGGTGGGCGCCTGGGGGGCTCAGTGGGTTAACGCCTCTGCCTTCGGCTCAGGTCATGATCTCAGCGTCCTGGGATCGAGGCCCGCATCAGGCTCTCTGCTCAGCGGGGAGCCTGCTTCCTCCTCTCCCTGTCTCTCTGCCTGCCTCTCTACCTACTTGTGGTCTCTCTCTCTGTATCAAATAAATAAATAAATCTTTAAAAAAAAAAAAGAAATACTTACAGGTAACTTAATAACATAAGCAAAACCCGTATGCCAAAAACTATAAAATACTAAGAGAAATCAAGGAAACTTAACTAAATGGAGAGAAATACCGTATTCAAGGCTCGACAGACTCATTATTGTTAAGATATATCTATAGATAGATTCAGATCTATACCTATAGATTCAAATGTAATGACAATTAAAGTCCTGGCAGGAGGGGTGCGTGGGTGGCGCAGTTGGTTAAGCATCTGACTCTTGATTTTGGCTCAGGTCTTGATCTCAAGGTTGTGAGACTGAGCCCCATGTCGGGCTCCACACTCAGCACGGAGTCTGCTCAAGATTCGCTCCTTCTCCCTCCCCCTCTGTCCCTCCCTTGCACTCGAGCGCTCTCTCTCTCTCTCTCTCAAATAAACAAATAAAATCTTTAAAATCCTGGTAAGATGTTTTTCCTTCGATAGAAACTAACAAGCTGATTTTAAGCTTTACGTGAAAATGCAAATTACCTAAACTAACCAAAATGATTTTGAGAAAGAACGAAGTTGAAGAATCTATACTATCTCATTTTGGGGTGCCTGGGTGGCTCAGTCGTTGGGTGTCTGCCTTTACCTCAGGTCGTGATCCCAGAGTCCTGGGATCAAGCCCTACATCGAATTCCCTGTTCAGTGGGCGGCCTGCTTCTCCCTCTTCCACTCCCCCTGCTTGTGTTCCCTCTGTTGATGTGTCTCTGTCAAATAAATAAATAAAATCTTTTAAAAAAAAGTTATACTATCTCATTTCAAACTTACTATAAATCTACAGCAATCGAGGCAGTGTAACATTGGTGTAAGGGTAGGCATACAGATCAATGGAAGCGAGAGTCCAGAAACAGACTCGCACATGTGACCCATTTGTGGCAAGGTTGCCAAAGTAATTCAGTGAGGAAAGGACAGTTGTTTGAATACACGGCGTGGGAACAACTGGATATCCATATTCAAAAGAATGAACCTAAACTTTTAACCCATAACACGCACAGAATTTAACTTGAGATTGGGGCATCTGGGTGGCTCAGTGGGTTAAGCGTCTGCCTTTGTCTCAGATCATGATTCCAAGGTCCTGGGATCGAGCCCTGTGTCAGGCTCCCTGCTCAGATGGGAATCTGCTTCTCCCCCTCCGTCTGCTGCTCCCCTTGCTTGGGCTCTCTCTCTCTCTTTCAAATAAATAAATAAAATATTTTTAAAAATTTTTGACTTGAGATTAATCACAGGCCTAAATATTAGAGCTGGAAATATGAACCTTCTAGAATAAATCATAGCAGAATATCTTTGCCACATTGGATTAGGCAAAGACTCTATAGATAGGACACACAAAATACAAACTATAAAAGAAAAAATGGCTAAAATTAGACTTCTTCAAAATTTCTCGTTTTTTTTTTTTTCATTTTTTAAAATAGGTTCCATGCCCAACATGGGGCTTGAACTCAAAGCCCTGAGATAAAGAGTCATATGCTCTACCCACTGAGCCAGCTGGGTGCCCTAAAGTTCACTTTTTAAATATTTTATTTTTTAAATTATTTTTAATTTTTTTAAGGTTGTATTTATTCATTTGACAGAGAGAGAGCGAACACAAGCAGGGGGAGAGGCAGGCAGAGGATGAGGGAGAAGCAGGCTCCCCACTGACCAGAAAGCCCTACGTGGGACTCGATCCAGGAGCCTGGGATCGTGACCTGAGCCGAAGACAGACGCTTAACAGACTGAGCCACCCAGGCATTCCAAGATTTTATTTTTTAATGTTTTTCATGTAATCTGTACCCCCAGTGTGAGGCTCAAACTCACAACCCCAAGATCAAGAGTCATACCTCTATACACTGAGCTGGCCAAGTGCCCCGAAAGTTTGCTTTTTAACAGAGACTGTTAGGGCCGCCTGGTTGGCTCAGCTGGTAGAACTCATGACTCTTGATCTTAGGCTCATGAGTTCGAGCCCCACGTTGGAGGTAGAAGTAATTTAAAAGAGACTGTTAATGCAGTGAAAACGCAAGCCACATACTGGGGAGAATATTTGCGACACATAGCTTCAAAGACGTATCCAAAATGTATTAAAAACGAAAAAAAAAAACCTCTCACAACTCAGTAATGGGGAAAACTTTTATTTATTTTTTATTTTTTTTAAAAGCTTTTTTTTTTTAAAGATTTTATTTATTTATTTGACAGAGAGATTACAAGTAGGCAGAGAGGCAGGCAGAGAGAGAGAGGAGGAAGCAGGCTCCCTGCCAAGCAGAGAGCCCGATGCGGGCCTCGATGCCAGGACCCTGAGATCATGACCTGAGCCGAAGGCAGAGGCTTTAACCCACTGAGCCACCCAGGCGCCCTGGGGAAAACTTTTAAAAGTTGACAAAAGATTTGGGGTTTTTTTGTTTTGTTTTGTTTTTTAAGATTTTATTTATTTAATTGACAGAGAGAGATCACAAGTAGGCAGAGAGGCAGGCGGGGGCGGGGGAAGCAGGCTCCCCGCTGAGCACCAGGGAGTCCTATTCCGGCCTCGATCCCAGGACCCTGAGATCATGACCTGACCCGAAGGCAGACACTTAACCCACTGAGCCACCCAGGTGCCCCTAACGAAAGATTTGACTAGAGACTTCACCAAAGAATGTATAAAAGCAGCAAATAAATATGTGAGAAGATTCTGACCATCATCCGTCACAAGGAAAATGCCAGATAAGGTCCCAATAAAATCCTGCTAAAATGGTTAAGATGAAAGAGCACGCAACGGCCCGTACCCCAGGTTCAGAGTAGCCCTATTCACGACAGCTTCAAAGCAGCAGCAGCCCCTGTGTTCATCAACTAGCAAGGGAACCGATTATCTGTGGTCCGTCCAACAGAGCCCTGCTTGGCACGAAAGACGAGCAAGCTGAACGTACACAACAGATGTGAACTCGAAGGCGCCAGGCACGAAATACCACGTCCTCTACGATTCCATTTCTATAAAATTCTAGAAACGACAAATCCATAGGAATAGAAAGGTCGTGGTCGCCAGGCTCCAGGTGCCCTCCATCCGCTCCCAGGTCCTCAACCCAGAAGAAGGGTGCTCCCAGGGCCTGCTGGGGACCCCGCCCCTCCCAGCTTTCAGGGCTCCTAATCCAAGCACCACTCTCCTTCCTCCTGAAACTGGCAAGCAGGCTTTGTCTAACTTTGAAAATTACTATTCACTTGAATTTGGACCTCAGGTGAGTGGACACCGTGTCTTCCTTTCACCATCGACCCACACAGGTCCCACGTGTTTTTATTAAACGTGTTTTTGCCCCATTGGGTCCCACCGTCTGCCCCAGGGCTCTTTTGCGCCATCGGACCCTGTCCCCCGAGCCCGCTCCTCACCCGGCAGTCCGGCTGGTGTGAGTGCACTCGCTGGGCAGCTGGCCTGGGCCGGCCGGCCGCAGTGAGGACACGCCCGGCTCTCCTCCCGGCCTCCTGCGCAGACGCTCTCCTGGCTCTGTCTCCTTCTCTGTGGGTTGGGCTGCCTCCTCTTCCTCTCATCCCTGAAAGGTCCTTCAAGGGTTTACTCAGGGCCCCAGAAATGTCTTTCGCCTCCGTTCCATTAACCCGCTAACAGGGTCCCACCATTTCTCTCTGCGCCAGCCCTGGTCCCCGGCCCTGGCCTCTTCCACCTAGACCCTGAGCTGGGGAGACACACGCCCACACCTTGGTTACCTACAGAATCCTTTCTGCACATGGAATCCTGGAGGCATGGGGGGGGCGTCTGCTCAGTCCTGCCCCGGCCTGAGGCCTACCGAGGCCAGCTGGCCTGCCCCGTGGCCGAGCCCTTCTCTGGCCTTTCCCAACCAGCTTCTCAATGCTCCCCGGGGTGAGGGCGATCCTGCTGTCTCCCGCCCAGGGCCCCGGGCCATCTGCCTGTCTCTGGGAGGAGCGGCCCAGTACCGTCTCTGCCCACCCACGTGGCCCTGACGGCGGACGAGCCAGTCAGCCTTTCTTCCCGCGAACTGCTGCTGAGCCCCGTCTTCAGCGTCCCGGGCCCGGGGGGCGCTGGGGCAGGGGCCGGCCTGGGGCCTGTCACCGCTGCTCCTCCCGTGGTTGCAGGGGGGGGGGACGGGGGACTCAGCCAGCCTGGCCCAGCGTCTCCCCCGGGCCCGGCGCCCACGCAGCACCTGCGCCCGCGCTGCAGGCTCCCCAGCCTTGGGGCCTCTCAGCGAAGGATCCAGACTCTCTCTGGCACGCCCTCCGGCCTTGGCGGCTTCTCAGTTCCTCCTGAAGGCCCCGGCACCTGTTCTGGCCAGCGGGGGCAAGCCGTGTGCCCGGTCTGGATGTGGACACAGCCCCGCTGCCTCTTGGGGCTGGGAGAGAACCACTGCGGAGGGGGACGGCTTGCCCAGGGCCTTTGCCCCGGGCTCAACGACAGGAAGCCAGGGGTGCAGGGAGCAGAGAGGGCGAGGGGAGTGGCCTCGCGGCTCGGGGGGCCCCCCGCCCTGCACGTGGCTCTCCGCTGGGATCTGCCAGAGAGACCCTCGTCGGGAGCGCCCCCCTGGAGCTTCCGGCTCGGCCCCGCGGGCAGCGAAGGTGGACCCTTCCGTGGGCTCCTCGCCAGCCCGCTTCGGGTCTTTGTCCACCGCGTCACCACCGTCAGCTTTCGGGGCTCGGCTTCCCATTTTACAGAGACGGCAGCCGAGGCCGGGATTGCGGGGCAGAGCGTGGGCAGGGGTGCCCCGGGCCCAGGGCGAGGCTCGTCGGTTTCCTGGGCAGATGAGGGAGGGGAGGCCCCATCTCGCCTCCCAGGCGAGGCCCTGGCACAGGGGCGATGGGCAGGAGAGAGGATGCCGGGTGTGGTGCGACTTCTTACCGGCGGCTCATAGCTCTCCCGTGAAAGATCTGTTCTAGAATCCTGCCCGGGAACTCCTACTTGCTACCATTTTTGGTGGTCTGGACAGTCTGGACAGCAGCAGTGCGGTTGTTCTTGTTCTTAGGGGGGGGCTGAGGGGTCCCACGTGGGTGTCAGTATTCCGCCCCCCTCCCCGCACCCCCACCAGGCTCTCTGGCCAGGAAGGGCAGGCCTTAGTCTGGACTATACTGGTGCCTGGTCAGTGCGAAGCTGTTTTGGCCATTAGCCTTGCAGGTCATCAGAGAAGACGGACAAACAGGAAAACGGCCCACCGGGCCCGGAGCCTGGCTTAGGAGGCGTGCAGGCCGCTGCCGTGGGCTGGGCCGTGCAGGCCTCGGCCGAGCAGGGCCGGGGTCTGCGGCAAGAGCAGGAGAGGACTGGAAAGCGGGCTTCTGGGACAGGGCGGGAAGGGTGCGCCGGAGGGGCAGGGGTCCTGGACACTGAGGACCGGAAGGAGCCCGAGCCCGGCCCCGAAGGCCCTGGAGGGGAAGCCCCAGGCTCAGACCCTCCCCGCGGTGTGCAGGGATGTGAGCGGGTCCAGCGCGCGTCTGTGGGCATGTGGCTGTTGCGTGCGTCTGCGCGTGTGCGAGAGAGAGATGGAGACACAGCCAGAGACAGAGAGACAGAGATCCGGAGCCGCCACCTCCTCCTAGGACAGGTAGCTGCAGGTGCGGGGCGGGGGGGGGAGAGGAAGAGGGTGGGGAGGAAGCTGGCTCTCACGGGGGGCACATTAAGCCCCCGTGTGAACCCGCCCCACTCCCTCCCTTCCTGTCCCTCATCTCCGGAGGCCCTAATCGAGGAGGGGCGGGAGCCTCCAGGCCCAGGAGGAGCCAACGCTCCGGAGCTCTCACCCCTTCCTCGCCAGGGCCCAAGAGGGACAGGAAGAACTGGCGTGACAAAGGAGTCCAGCTGTGCCACGGAAGAGCGGGGTGCCCTTCGGTCAGACCCACTCATCTCTGGCCTCAGTTTCCCCACTTATAAAATGGAGCTGCTGAGCTAACTGATCTTCCAGAGCCCGGCCCGACCTCATCTTCGAGGGAGGCGGGCCCCGTGGGGGCAGGCGCAGGCCTGGGGCTGGGGGAAGGGCCCGCCTGATGGTCACAGCCAGACCAGGCTGGGGCCCCTCAGGAGCGGGGGGCAGGAGTCCCGGGGACAGACCTGGGAGGGCCGGGCCAGGAAGGGCAGCACAGGAGGCCAGGAGCCTACTTCCCGGTGCCCCAGGCAGGAGGCCAGGAGAGGCACGTGGGGGAGGGGAGGGAGAGGAAGTCCCCTCCTGGGCAGGTCACTCCCAGGGGCCGGGCCGGGGCGGGGCAGGAGATGGAGAGCAGATCTCCAGCAGATCTGCCCCGCTGCCCGGAGCCCAGAGAGCCCCGCCAGGTAAGGGGCTGCGAGGGGCCCCCGGGACACGCTGCCTCTCCCGCCCAGCCCCTGCCCTCCCCAGGCCACCTCTCTGGGACTCCGGGACTCGGTCAGGGTGTGGCGGGGGGGGGGGGGGNGGAGCGGGGCTGCGGGGCCGCCTCAGGTCCCGCGGGCGGCCGAGGTGGGTCCTGGGGGTGTTCATCCCTCTGCATGACCGCTCCTCTCCATCTCATCCTGCTCAGTACAGGCAGGAGCGCAGCGGGCCAGACCTCACCGACCTGGATCCGACTAGGGGTGCACCTGCACGCCCCCACTGCACCCGGGCACCCCGCCGCCCTCACACCTCTCTAGGGGCCCCCGTCTAGAGACAGGACAACGTGGCTGAGCCCTCGGATGGGAGGCTGAGCTCGATACCGTGTCTCCTCCAGGTGCTCGAGACACCTGCCCGGCCCCACCATGCTCACAGCATCGACACCGTCCGGTAAGGTTCCAGCCCCTGGGCCCCCACCCACCCCCATCCCTTCGCGGGCGTGAGCCAGGTAGGCTGAGTGGGGTCGGATGAAGCAGAGGAGCCCCTCTCTCTGAGACCCCCCTTCCCCTCCCCTCCGGGCTGCGGCGTGGGCAGGGGAGGGCACGGCCGCGTGCTCCCTGGGGCTGGGGCCGCGCCGCCCTCCCCAGCGCACGAGGCAGGGACGGTGTCTATTTGCGGGGAGCCGGGACGAGGGAGGGCAGGAGGGAAGCACGAGGCCCCGGTGAGGGCCGCTCGGGCCCCTGGCTCTGCGTGTCCAGCTGGAAGGTCCTTGGGCCCGGGGCGCCCCGCGCAGCACACCCCTAACCTGGCCCCTCTTCCTCCACGCCTGCCCAGCTGCGCCCTGGCCCTTCTCTGCGCCTGTTCCCCCCGGCAACAGCAGCGAGGGGCTGCTGGACACCCGGGACCAGCTGCTCGCCCAGGCGGAGCTCGCCCTGCTCTCCACGGTCTTTGTGGCCGTGGCGCTGAGCAACGGCTTGGTGCTGGGGGTCCTAGCACGCCGGGGCCGGCGGGGTCGCTGGGCACCCATGCACGTCTTCATCGGCCACCTGTGCCTGGCCGACCTGGCCGTGGCTCTATTCCAAGTACTGCCCCAGCTGGCGTGGGACGCCACGTACCGCTTCCGGGGGCCCGATGCCCTGTGCCGGGCCGTCAAGTACCTGCAGATGGTAGGCATGTACGCCTCCTCCTACATGATCCTGGCCATGACGCTCGACCGCCACCGCGCCATCTGCCGCCCCATGCTGGCGTACCGCCACGGAGGTGCGGCTCACTGGAACCGGCCCGTGCTGGTGGCCTGGGCCTTCTCGCTCATTTTCAGCCTGCCCCAGCTTTTCATCTTTGCCCAGCGTGACGTGGGAAACGGCAGTGGGGTCCTTGACTGCTGGGCCCACTTCGCGGAGCCCTGGGGCCTCCAAGCCTATGTCACCTGGATCGCCCTGATGGTGTTCGTGGCACCGGCCCTGGGCATCGCCGCCTGCCAGGTGCTCATCTTCCGAGAGATGCATGCCAGCCTGCTGCCGGGGCCAGCAGAGAGGGCCGGCGGTTGCCGGCGAGGGCACCGTACGGGCAGTCCCAGCGAGGGGGCCCGGGTCTCAGCAGCCATGGCCAAGACCGTGAGGATGACGCTGGTCATCGTGATCGTGTACGTGCTCTGCTGGGCGCCCTTCTTCCTCGTGCAGCTGTGGGCGGCGTGGGACCCGCACGCGCCCCTGGAAGGTGGGTGTGGCCGCGGCTAGGACCATGCGGGCGGCTCAGGCTTGGCCGCAGGGCCACCCGCGCCCCCACGGACACATCTGGCCTTGGGCTCGGAGCCCCCGCGGGCTCACGCGGATCGCTCTTCCCTAGCGAGCAGACGGGGTGGCCGCGCCTCCACCCGGGCACCCCCAGTCCCAGCCCGGGCTCTTCCACCCCCACAGACGCCCCCTTCGTGCTGCTGATGTTGCTGGCCAGCCTCAACAGCTGCACCAACCCCTGGATCTACGCCTTCTTCAGCAGCAGTGTCTCCTCCGAGCTGCGGAGCCTGCTTTGCTGGGCCCGGAGTCGGGCCCCACCCAGCCCAGGGCCCCAGGAGGAGTCCTGCGCCACTGCCAGCTCCTTCCTGGCCAAGGACACGTCCCCCTGAGGAGCCAGGGGGCGCCTTCGTCCTAGAGGCTCTGCGAAAGCTGCCCACCCGGGCTGGCCCTGGGAGCTCCGGGAATCGGCCCCGGACTAGGAGCCGGAGGTCAGCCCCTTGGTGCCGGGCGTGGGGAGGCGCTCGGACAGCAGCCGTGGGCTTCCCCGCGGCCGGTGGCCACCCCGAGATGCAGGCTCCAGGGAGCCCGGGAGGAAGGAAAGGGGGTGGGGCCAGAGGACCTTCCTCCCCCCCCCCCC
>LNAC01001545.1:18042-30715 GCA_002007465.1 Ailurus styani
TATTTGAGTTTGCATATGTCTCCAGAATAATCCTTAAAAGCTACCTTTTCCCAGTCCATTTATGACTGGGTTGTTCTGAATATGTGGCTGTCTTTGAATGGATGATTGGTCTCCATGTGTTCCAGTAATTTCACAATACCTTCTTTGGACCAGTCATCTTGGCAACTATGTTTCTAGACCTTGGGCCACTTATAAGGTCCTAGCTGTTGACACGCCTTAACAGGAGCTCCAGCTTCTTCATTGTCCAGACTCAGCAAGTGAGTTATTTTTAGAAAGCCTATAGTGTGTGCGGTTTATGTTTCTGAAGAGAAAAAGAAGAAATGAATGAGAAAATCACAACCCACTTGGGATATGTCCCCTGTATAATTTCCACTCTTAACAATGCAAACAGAAAATTGCCTACTTCTGATTTGAAATTTATGTTTACATTTTTAAAGATTTATTTATTTATTTGAAGGAGAGAGACAGAAAGTGAGTGGGGGAGGGGTGGAGGAAGAGAATCTTTCACATAGGACCCCCACTCAGTGGGAGAGGATGTAGGGCTCACTATCCTGAGATTATGACCTGCGCCAAAATAAGAGTCCGATGCTTAACCCACCAAAACCCTATGTTTACGCTTGTATGGTTCAAAATCATCTTTCTAACTCCAGCCTGCCTTCTCTCCAGAGCCAGCCTAAAATGGTGCTGAGACCAACAAGTGGCTGCCGACTCAAAAGATTCAAGGTAAGAAACAAGTCCTAGGGCAGGAAGGTTAAAAAAGGACCATTGTTCTCTAGAGCCTTGAGGGTGGCTATCATCCAAGTGCAGTTCAGGGATCCATGACAGAAGGTGAGAGCTGGAAACAGAGACGAGTCGGGCAACTGCTCCCGACACATGTTGCACTGTGGTCTTTTATGAGTGAGACCTGAACTTGTGGTAAATTCCTCATTTGCTTGGATTCTTCTGGACCCTGTGCAATGGAATGAATGCTTTTTTTTTAAAAAGGACTTTATTTATTTGCCAGGAAGAGACACATCGAGAGAGGGAATGCAAGCAGGGAAGTGGAAGAGGGAGAAGCAGGCTTCCCGCTGAGCAGGGAGCAGATGCGGAGCTGGATCCCAGAACTCTGGGATCATGCCCTGAGCCAAAGGCAGATGCTCAATGACTGAGCCGCCCATGTGCCCCTATTGTTTGTATTCTAAATCAACATGCTGGGAACTTGGCCAGGCTTCCGTTCAAATCATGGTTAGTGAGCATTGGTGACTGCGCCAGTGCTGGAGCCCCAGGTGAGAGTGAATGTCCCTCATGGGGACACAGTCAGTGAGGGCTCCTGAGACACCATAGCATGAGAACGGGTCCCTGATAAGAAAATAGACACATGTTAAGAATGAGGAACAAAGGAAGAGGGATCCCTCCAAAGGTTGGCTTTTGAAATCTCCATGAGCCCTTGCAGTGGGTGAGGAGGTGCAGGCGAGAGGAGTCCAGGTCATGCTATGGACTTTCCACAGGTCCCCTGACCTCACAGCTAGTGCTGGTCTCTGGGATGTGTCCTGGGGGAAAGGGTGTGCTTGGTGGTGCATTTTGCAAATGTGAGCCCACAGTGGCATCTGGATTTGAGTCCTTGGCCCAACTTGTAGCTTCCCACCCAAGAGGAATTCTGAGATAGTCAAGATCTCTGAGTTTATCCCTTAGGAAGAATTAGCTGCTGTCACCTCTCATTTAAGCCAGTGAGCACAGGTGAAGGGCCCAGTCAGGTGGAACCATTTCAGTTGGTTTCTGGCCTTGCCTTCTCTGAGCAGGTGCACAACGGCCCCTGGTGACATCCTTAGGAGACTATTCATGTGATGGGAATTATGCAGAGAGAATGTACCTGTTTGTGCCTTCAACAAACAAAGACATAGGGCACCTGGGTGGCTCAGTTGGTTAAGTATCTGCCATAGGCTCCAGTCATGATCCCAGAGTCCTGCAATTGAGTCCCACATCTGGGTCACTGCTCTGTGGGAAGTCTACTCCTCCCTCTTCCCTGGCCCCCTGCTTGTGTGCGCTCTCTCCCTTTCTCTCTCTCTCAGACTCTATAAACAAAGAAACACATAAATAAAATTAGATTTAAAAAAGTAATAACAAGTGTAACCTATTCTTGAGTTTGTTCAGACAGTTTTCTCTATTAATTTCATCTCTTTTATTTTTCAGTTCTATAATTGCCATTTAGTTTGTTTTGATGGCTTCTATTTCTTTTTTTTTTTCAGTGATTCAAGATTCATTGTTTATGAACCACACCCAGTGCTCCATGCAATACGTGCCTTCCTTAATGTCCACCACCAGGATCACCCATGCCACTCCTCCCTCCCCTCCATAACCCTCAGCTAGATTCTCAAAGTCCACAGTCTCTCATAGTTCATCTCCCCTTCTGATTGCCCCCAATTCACCTTTCCTTTCCTTCCATTAGAATCCACCATTTTACTCCTTATGTTCCACAAGTAAGTGAAACCATCAACTTTCTCTGCCTGACTTATTTCACTCGGCATAATCTCCTCCAGACCTATCCACATTGATACAAATGTTGGGTGTTCATCCTTTCTGATGGCTGAGTAATATTCCATAGTATACATGGGACACATCTTCATTATCCATTCATCTGTTGAAGGTCATCTCTGCTCTCTCCACAGTTTGGTAATTGTGGACGTTGCTGCTATGAACATTGGCATACATATGGCCCTTCTATTCACTACATTTGTATCTTTGGGGTAAATACCCAGTAGTGCAATTGCAGGGTCATAGGATAGCTCTATTTTTAATTTTTTGAGGAGTCTCCACACTGGGAAAACAATCTTTAAATAAATCTGAGCAGGTAATAAAAAATGATGGAAAGTACATCTCTGGTGGCAGTATGAACTTGGGGTTTCTCATCCTCAAGAAATACAGGTCTTAGGTTTGCACTGGAGAAATGATCTAGTTTCAGAGATAAGATTTTTATGAAAATTGACCCATGACTATTTGCCTATTTGAAACCTTTTAGAATAAGGTCACTTTATTTGTATACATGGGTATAAATCCCTATTTTCCTTCATGATTTTGTTTGCTATTGGGAGCTTGCCAAAGTCAAATAAAAGACTAGTGAGTCTTAGACAGCTCCAAAGTAGGAAAACATTGGCTGCCATAGTTTTAGGAAGTTAATTTTCTGCCTTTAGTTATAGAGAAAAAGAAATCCTTCTGTAATCAAATATATACAAATATTTAGCATCAGGTCTTCACACCGTTTCTAGAATTAATGGTACCACATATTTTAAAGGTGAAGTTCATTTTGTGTGTAAAATGCAGAAGGCGTTTTGGAAATAAGGACTTGCATACTGATGGGAATTATGAAAATGCCCGTCCCTGCTCTGCCTNTCATTTTGTGTGTAAAATGCAGAAGGCGTTTTGGAAATAAGGACTTGCATACTGATGGGAATCATGAAAATGCCCGTCCCTGCTCTGCCTTAACACAGTGTTATTAAAAACCTGNTACAAACATTTAGCATCAGGTCTTCACACCGTTTCTAGAATTAATGGTACCACATATTTTAAAGGTGAAGTTCATTTTGTGTGTAAAATGAAGAAGGCATCTTGGAAATAAGGAGTTGCATACTGATGGGAATTATGAAAACGCTCCTCCCTGCTCTGCCTTAACACAGTGTTTTTAAAAACCTGATTATTAATAAGATAAAATCCAGGGAAAGGAAAAGGTTAGGTTTTCTGTTGACAGGCATTCTTGTAACTTTTCAGTGACCTAAATTTGAACAAGGCTGGATTCTAATGGCTTAGAATGTTCTCCATTAAATATAAGAAAATCCAGTTAATTAATTCTCCCTTGGTGTTAAATGAATTTTTTAAGCTTGAGAGATGAGGGGAATGTGGGATTTGTGGTCATTTGACAATGAACATGAATGATGTTGACCCCAGAGTGACTGTTAATATCAAGTCTCTTGCAGCTGGGAGTCCAATGATAGAGGGCGGACAGGTATAAGAGCAGTAAGACCTTATAAAATGATCTGAGTGTTAATTTATTATCAATGCCTATGTAAGGCTTTTTGCTTTCATGTTCAGCAATAATATACTATATTCCAAGTAACAACACAATAATTTAATGTTAACATATAACACTTCTACATCAATTTTCTTTCAATCAAACCTAGATCAATTATAACACATTCAGAAAAAGAAAAAAAGTCTTTTTTTAAAAGATTTTATTTATTTATTTAACAAGGAGAGAGAGAGGGAGAGAGAGAGCGCGATCACAAGTAGGCTGAGAGGTAGGCAGAGAGGAGGAAGCAGGCTCTCTGCCGAGCAGAGAGCCTGATGCGGGCCTCGATCCCAGGACCCCGAGATCATGACCTGAGCTGAAGGCAGAGGCTTTAACCCACTGAGCCACCCAGGTGCCAGAAAAAAATGTCTTAATGTGGTTCTAATATGGTCCTTGGTCTTGATTATTTCCTTAGTAAAACTATAGGAAGCATCAGAGGATGGGCTTGGGACATGATTTATTTCAATGTCCTGTCTAGTTATCACAGAGAAAACAACAATTCACTCTTTGGGGAAGTTCTTGATTTTGCATTCTAAGAGTGAATTTGCTGGAATGGGATGAGGTATGTTAGTCCCAATTACTGTTGTAACCCTTTACATATAGAGATATTACAACCTCTATTCTGTTGCTCTATTATGAGTAAAATAGGTGAAAAAACAAATTCCATTCATTCAGCAAGTACAGTGGATGCTTCTTCAAGTTTTTGATGTTCTTTTTCACTCTGCTTTTTTTCCCTCCATTTATCTAAAATGTGAAATATTAAGCGAAATATTTCAGATGCATTTAAATCAGGTTACCATTCCACTTGCCAGAGCACCTAGGTTTAAATCAGCCTCCACTGTTCCCACGGAATGTCAGCTTCACGAGGGCAACGATATTTCTCAGTGTTGCATTCTGCTGCATCTCTGCATGCACCTGCAACCATGCCTGCTATGTAGGAGGTCATCAATCAGATTTTTTTCTATGTAGCATGGACTTCAGTCTCTAGGTGTGCCAGTAGTCTGAAGCCCATAAGCAACCTACTATTCTGAGAATAATTAGCAAATCAGCCCCTTCAGTGATAGCATATGAGAGGAGTTAGGAAAGGCATTTCCCCCTAGACACCCCCTTTTTAAAAAACACTAACCCCTACCATTCTTGCAGGGGTCTATTAAAGATATTTCATATATATTTATTTGGAAATGAATTATTTGGAACTCAACAGTCTATGAGTGGCAAATGCGCACCGGGGATTGTTAGTATCTTTTTGAAGTGGATATAAAGATTGCTTATCACAAAGGAGGAGGATTGTAAGTCATAGGAAACAAAGTCAAGGGGACATTTAAAGAAACCAAGTTATTGCAAAGATCTCTTAAGCTAATGATCCTCAGCAAAGTAGCTGTTGTTTGATTCCTAAAATATAGGAATCTTTCAAATTCCGCCTTCAAATAGGTATAGCGGAGGTAGGGTATTCTACTTAACAAGACCATTTGTTTTTCCCTGTGGCCACTCGGGAGGGACTTTAGAGATCTCATGAAATCTCAGGTATCTTCACCATGTTACCCCATTTTTAAGAGATTGCCTGAAACATCATCGAAGATACTTAAGTTTAAAGACTAATCCTTCTTTGAAATACAGATATGTATTGGAAGGATGACATTTTCTACTGTTACCTGTCATTTTCACTTGATTGAAAAAAATGGTTAAAATAAGATTCTAAAAGAAGGGATGAAAGCAGAGACCACAACGTCCTTAGATGTCCCAGAGAGAAAAGTGACACGACTCAGAGGACCCAGTTCTCCCTGTGGCAGACCTATGGTGGGGTTGGCAGGAGGCTCTGTCTGAGGCTGGACAGTCTACATTTCTTTTATCTCATCTCTTATCATAACTACCTGTTTAGGTAGGATTGAAATTCCTTGCTTAGCTCTTTTTATCCTTATCTTAAAATCGTGTTCCTTGGAAAGCAAATGTTAGGGAATAGGTGACATACTTGTAAACTTTATCTCTTCACACTAGGTGACTACTTTAAAAGCCCCTCAAGCTTTGTCCTCACACTCCCTCTTTTCCACTCTTTGTCTCTTGGTTGGTTGCTTCACCACTCTTCAGATAACGCAGCCCTGAAGGATGTCATTCCAGAATTTACATCACCCACCCGCTTTACCACTGCTCTGTTTTAACATCATTAGTCCTCATATTCAACAAAGAAAGGGGTAAAGGAGTAGTCTGAGGGAATGTGTGTCAACTCAACGTTCTTCATCTTGACCAGGGATAGCTTGCAAGTATTAGCCACCAATACCACACTACCTATTTCTTCTTAGACTCTCAACCCAAGGGTTTCCACTTCTAATTCCTCAAAAACAATTAGTTTTAGTGGAAGTGTGTGTTCCTGCATCTAATACTAGAGTTTTTGCTGGCATTAATTGATTCCTCTTCTACTTCNACCCAAGGGTTTCCACTTCTAATTCCTCAAAAACAATTAGTTTTAGTGGAAGTGTGTGTTCCCGCATCTAATACTAGAGTTTTTGCTGGCATTAATTGATTCCTCTTCTACTTAAAAAAAAAACCCTAGGACAATGACGTCTTATATTGTGTAGTCATCAGTGATTGAGAGATCATACATTCCATCCAGGAGTGTTCTTGAATGTGTTGATTTTCATCATGGTAAATGCATGCTCTTTTCTTCAGGCCACAAGCTTTTCTTTCAAGTATGTATACCTAGTGCCCTGATCCCATTCTCCCACCCCCAAAGAAACTCATCTTCCATGTATTTGCCAACCTTTAATAGATGCATCCATGACTTCTTAGAAAAAAGCAATGTTCTTCCATGTCTTCAGAGTTGAACCAACGTTCAGAAGTGTGTGTGTGATAAGAGACTCCTAATCTCACAAAACAAACTGAGGGTTACTGGGGGGTGGGAGGGTAGGGATGGGGTGGATGGGTTATGGACACTGGGGAGGTTTTGTGCTTCAGTGAATGCTCTGAAAGCTGTAAGCCTGATGATTCACAGACCTGTACCCCTGGGGCAAATAATAAAAAAAAATAATTNAAAAAAATTAATTAATTAAAAAAAGAAGTGAGTGTGTGATAATTGAAAACTGTTGGTCTGGGTAGATTTAGAGTTCTTTGAGAATAATAACAAAAATAATTCTAGAAAATACTTGTAATTAACCATGTGTTAAGCTATGATATATATCCTAAAGTATACTGATGGTTTTTTTCGAGTCAGAGAACCAAGACATGTACTTCAATTAGAAGAAGTGATAGTTAATGTATAAACAACCAAAGTAGGTGATGTAAATGCTATTTCATATGTTAGGTTGTGGTGAATAGTGACATGCAATTTAAAAAAAGAAAAGCAAAACTTTTTTTCCCAGCTAAGAAATTTATATAAATAGGGGGGAGAAGACTTTTTGTTGGGCTTTTGATGTGTGCACAATGTGGACATACAGATGAAGAGCCCTTACATGTGGAGGACATACAATGAAGAGCCCTTCCAGTTGTGAAAGAGAGCAAGGGGAGGGAGGGAATCCATGGGACACTGTCCACTTTGATGTAAGTATGAGAGAGATCCAATTATGAAGACTTATTTAACCAAGATTTAGGGCTGCAGTGATAATAATCCAGCTGAAGAGTGTACTTGATACGTAGACAACAGGGGAAGGAAGAATATATTAAGCAGAGAGAACAATGATAAGTATTGTGCATTAGGACATTTAATTTGACAAAACTCTGACAAAGAATTAGAAAGGGGCAGACTAGAAGGTGGGCCATCAGTTAGGAGGCAGTTTTAACAACCTAGAGAAGAATAGTGAGCACACAGAATGTTGAATGCTAATACAAGAATATTTCCAAGATAGAATGGAGGGTAAGCAGAAATGATAGTGGTGGAAGCAGGTTCAAAATGGAGTCACAGATAAGACTCAGGCTGGTAAAGGGGCTAATGGAGTGCAGACTACTGAAGATAGCATCTTGATGAATACTATATTGAGAAGCAGGTGGAGAGAATCAAAGGGGTGTTCTTCCAGATCACATAGTGTACAGTGTGTTGTACATAGTTTACACCTGTGCACCTGTCACAAGAGTGTATGAACCCTTAGTAAGTGGTGTGTTGACTCCAATCACACCTGCAAAAACATCATTACACTATTTCAGTACCTCCACTCAGTACAATGCCAATAATCGGAGTGGTGATTACATCAGCAAATTTATTTATTGGGATCTGGAACTGAGAAATGGAACAAATCTTTTTTTTTAATAGAACAAATCTTAGTCAGAATCAACCAGTAAGATCTGGGTGATAGCTTAATATAACCATGCAAAATTTAAATGGGGTTTTGTGTAAACGTGATATCTGTCACTTAACAATATCAGGTCAACATTGTCACCTAGTGTTAAAAATGTTAAGTATTTCTAGAACATTAATTCAGCTACTAGGCATGTAGATTTTAACTTGGGCTCCTAATAAACTATATGTTAAGGACTGGTAAAGATACCTGGAACTTTTAGAGCAGAACTCAGAGAAATGTCGAATAGGTTATATTATTTCAATATAATATTATGTATCCCAAATGTGGCAATATAAGGCACTCGAATAGTTAGCCATATTGGACTTTATCATTTTTCTGTCCCTCCCACCAATAAAATCTATTCTCCTCAACTTTTCTTACAATGTGTTTGGGTCCCTGTATCAAAATTTTAATTCTGAATATTAACATCATGACTACAAAAGCAACATTTGTCTTGAAGCTACAATTGCCTACTCAACACAAACTGCATCATATTTTTTTCAATTTTTAAAAAACTGATAATATTGGGCACCTGGGTGGCTCAGTGGGTTAAAGCCTCTGCTTTCGGCTCAGGTCATGATCTCAGGGTCCTGGGATCGAGGCCCACATCGGGCTCTCTGCTCAGCAGGGAGCCTGCTTCCTCCTCTCTCTCTGCCTGCCTCTCTGCCTACTTGTAATCTCTCTCTGTCAAATAAATAAATAAAATCTTTTAAAAAAAACTGATAATATTATACTAAGGATAGAAATTATCTACCTGAATGATTAAAATCACAGTGGGAGTAGAAGTAGATAGAGACAGAAATGCAGATGTCCCTAGTTGAAAATTTCAGGTTCTATTTCTAGATTTTTTTTTCTTCTTTTTTTTTTTTTAAGATTTTATTTATTTGACAGAGGGAGGGAGATCACAAGTAAGCAGAGGGGCAGGTAGGGGGAGGAGGGAAAGAAGGCTCCCTGCTGAGTAGAGAGCCTGATGTGGGACTCGATCCCAGAACCCTGAGATCATGACCTGAGCCGAAGGCAGAGGCTTTAACCCCCTGAGCCACCCAGGCGCCCTAGATTTCTTTCTTCTTTACGCTAATTCTTTGTAACAGGCCTAAGAGTCATTTTCTTTGATTGTGGAAATAGGGAATAACAAGGGATGAACCTCTTGAGATTACATCCTGACAGCCTTAAATCAAGGAGGATCTCTTTCTTAGCAAGCCTGAAGATTAAACAGACAAAAGAATCAATGCTTTAGACCATCCACTCCTGGGAGAACACATCAGAGTTCCACCAACAGTGATCAGGTCAGGGAACATTCTTTCCTGTCAATTGGCAAGTCTCATATTGTTGCATTGAAAGTCTTGTTTCTCTCTGGGAAATTACTCTATTTAATGGAGACAGATGCCACTCGACGTAATTTGATATTTCTCTACCAGGGACCAAGAAGTAAGATCTTTTCCACCAATATAGAATTGGGGGGAAATGTGGTTGTGTGTACTTTATATTCTGAAATCAGTTTCTTTCCTCCAATGATCAATTTTATTTTTAATAGAGAATTTTCATTCTACTCATCTATGTGTTCCCATTAAAAAGCAGCATGCAAGGTTCCAGCCACCGTCAGAGTTTCATAGAGATGCCTTGATCTGTCATCATTCAGTGGATATGAATGTAAATTTTAAGAGACTTAAAGCTTTCAAGAGTGCTCTGAGTCATACTCCTTCTCACCTTCAATTCATATCTCTAGATTAATCATAATTTCTGGTGCATTCCTTTTGAAGCTGTTAATTTTATCTGAGACAGCGTTATATGCACAGAACACCGAGAAACATAAATGCAGATTTTTTCCCTCCTCCACCAGGCAGTATTATTCTGGAATGTAAAAGTATGTGAAAATAGCAGTGAAGTTCCAAAGCAGATAAGAGATTTTTATTCTCAAAGGAATCTTGATGATGCATATCTTAATGAATGGGAGATATGAATTTATTTTAATTAAACAATTCATTATTTCAATTAAACAAACTGCATTTTGTTTCATTGCCATCCTTCAACTATGGGCAACTTTTGTCTCCCACATTCTATTTCCTGTTGCTTCTGTGATGACATTTTGCAAGCAAAGAAAGTAGCAGATGATGAGTGCACATCACTTAGTTTTAATATAATATTAGTATCTGATCTTTGACTCATTAAATGACAAGACTTGTCATCTTTGACTGCTACTATTTAACATTGCAGAGGTGTCCCTAATAGCTCTAGTACATATTATTCCCTGAAACATTTGTGAGCAGTAAGCATGACAGAATAAGAATTAGGTTAGCTGGGAAAAACAAAATGGTTTCATTTCTGGTATAGAGATATATTTCTAGATCTCAACAATTGATTCTGGGATCACTCTAGACCGATCTTCAAAAAAATTTAGTAGTTATTCACCTATCTATATTAACTTTTAAATATATGCCCCAATTTCAAAATACAGATATATAATCTATAATTTAAAATAATTAACATTTAAAAGAAAATTGGCTTTGCCCTTTGAAACTATCAATGCTTTTAATGAATGAATGCTTAAATAATGAGCTAGTTTCAACTCGCCAGAGGTCCAGGTCCTTTATTTTCTAGTTTAACCATGACAAGAACATTGAAAGAGTGACCAAAAAACAAACAAACAACAAACAAAACTCACCCTTTTCTCAAGTCTCCATGGAGATTTATGTAAACTCAATGCATGCTTATTAAGTAGTAAGTTTTGTTAGAAATGCTGAAGATGTCATGGCCTCTCCCCTCAAGGAGCTTTATGTTTCAGGGTGATGTGAAAAACACACAGGAAATAAGGAAAGAACATATATCCAAGGCAGCATATTAATAATGCACGACAGTCCAGAGCAGACTATTTAAATAAATACTGAAGAATTTAAAGTAAGGGAAACTTTGCCTTCTGCTCTGGTTAGCCAAGGAAGGAAGCATAGGTCAGAATTAATGTACTTGTTGAGGGAAATAAACATTTAGGAGGGGTTAATTGAAGTGAAGGGATTGATTCCAGTTTGGGGGCTGGTAAGGTTCTTGAGGAAGAAACCAATGGAGGGAAGAAGCTGGAAAAAAAGGCAAGCTTTCTTCTTTCCAGTCTGGAGGCTCTATAACCTCAGATCCCATGAAGCTATTTATATGCTTCTTCTCTCTCACTCAGGTTGTTGCTTGTTTTTCTGGAAATCATATTTTCCATGAAGGTTCTTCCTACAGCTTTCATTTACTCCACAAGGTGATGAAAANAGTAGTAAGTTTTGTTAGAAATGCTGAAGATGTCATGGCCTCTCCCCTCAAGGAACTTTATGTTGCAGGTTGATGTGAAAAACACACAGGAAATAAGGAAAGAACACATATCCAAGGCAGCATATTAATAATGCATGACCATCCAGAGCAGACTATTTAAATAAATACTGAAGAATTTAAAGTAAGGGAAACTTTGCCTTGTGCACTGGTTAGCCAAGGAAGGAAGCATAGGTCAGAATTAATGTACTTGTTGAAGGAAATAAATATTTAGGAGGGGTTAAGTGAAGTGAAGGGGTTGATTCCAGTCTGGGGGCTGGTCAGGTTCTTGAGGAAGAGCCCAGTGGAGGGAAGAAGCAGGAAAAAAAGGCGAGCTTTCTTCTTTCCAGTCTGGAGGCTCTATAACCTCGATCTCATGAAGGTGTTTATATGCNCAACACTATGCTTAATTCATGCTTAATGAAGAAATAAAAGAAAATCAAAGCATTTACTAATGAATTTAAGATAGGCTCATCCCAATAAATACCACCATTTGATCAGTGAAGCCTCTAAAGCCCAGATTAGTGGCAATATTCAGAGCCCTTCTCCAGGGTCATGCAATAACCCAATAGGGTTATGTAGCCCTTTGTGAATGACTTTTCCAAGGGATATGGTGAGGTTCCAAACTCACCTGCAAAAAGAGGCAGTTGGGAGTTTGGGTCTGAGGTTCAAGAGCACAGGAGATAGCGAGAGGAATTTAGGGTTCTTAGAAAAATTGGGACCTTGTAGACCTGACCTGAAATGCTTCCCCTCTACTCCCTTCATAGGAGAAGGAGATGTTAAATAACCCACCATATTCATCTAGTGAGTTAGTGGTAATATTCAGAAACCCGTTTCTAGTCCCCCAACCTAACCCACAGACAATGCTTCCATTTAATTAGTCAAATTGATTGAAAACTTGATTACATATAATCCCACAGAAAAGGGAGTTCTGATAATCACACACGCAAAGCTTTAGGGATGTAAAATAGAGGAGGGCCAAGTTTCTGATAGCCAGATAACAGGGCGTAAGAATCCCCATCACATGGGCGCCTGGGTGGCTCAGTGGGTTGAAGCCTCTGCTTTCGGCTCAGGTCATGATCTCAGC
>LNAC01001545.1:42083-63334 GCA_002007465.1 Ailurus styani
TTACAGACCAATATCCTTGATGAACACGGATGCAAAAATCATCAACAAAATACTAGCCAATGGAATCCAACAGCACATTTAAAAAAATTATTCACCACAAGCAAGTGGGATTAATTCCTGGGCTCCAAGTTTGGTTTAAGATTCACAAATCAATCAATGTGGTACAAGACATTAAAAAAAGAAAGAACAAGAACCATATGATCCTCTCAGTACATGCTGAAAAAGCATTTGACAAAGNATCATGGAAACAAATGAAAAAGAAAACACAACTGTTCCAAATCTTTGGGACACAGCAAAAGGAGTCCTGAAAGCAAAGTATTCACAACACAAGCCTTTCTCAAGAAACAAGAAAGGTCTCAAATACACAACCTAACTCTACAGCTAAAGCAGCTGGCAAAAGAACAGCAAAGAAAGCCTAAACACAGCAGGAGAAGAGAAATATTAAAGATCAGAGCAGAAATCAATGAAATAGAAACCAAAAAAACAGTAGAACAAATCAATGAAACTAGGAGCTGGTTCTTTATAAGAATTAATAAGATTGATAAACCCCTGGCCAGACTTATCCAAAAGAAAAGAGAAAGGACTCAAATTAAGAAAATCATGAATGAAAGAGGAGATATCACAACCAACAGCAAAGAAATAAAAACAATTGTAAGAACATATTATGAGCAACTCTACACCAGCAAATTTAACAGTCTGGAAGAAATGGATGCATTCCTAGAGAAATATAAGCTACCAAAACTGAACCAGGAAGAAACTGAAGACCTGAATAGACCCATAACCAGTAAGGAGATTGAAGCAGTCATCAAACATCTCCCAACAAACAAGAGCCCAGGGCCAGACGGCTTCCCAGGGGAATTCTACCAAACATTCAACGAAGAATTAATACCTATTCTCCTGAAACTGTTCCATAATATAGAAATGGAAGGTAAACTTCCAAACTCATTTTACGAGGCCAGCATTGCCTTGATCCCAAAACCAGGAAAAGACCTCATCCAAAAGGAGAATTACAGAACAATATTTTGATGAACACGGATGCAAAAATCCTCAACAAAATACTAACCAATAGGATCCAACACCACAGTAAGAGGATTATTCACCACGACCAAGTGGGATTTATTCCTGGGCTTCAAGGTTGGTTTAACATTCACAAATCAATCAGTGTGATATAGGACATTAATAAAAGAAAGAACAAGAACCATATAATCCTCTCAATAGATGCTGAAAAGGCATTTGAAAAAGTACAATACCATCTCTTGATCAAAACTTTTCACAGTGTAGGCATAGAGGGTACATACCTCAATATCATCAAAGCCAACTATGAAAACCCCACAGCAAATATCCTTCTCAATGGAGAAAAACTGAGAGCTTTTCCCCTAAGGTCAGGAACACGGCAGGGCTGTCCACTATCACCACTGGTATTCAACAAAGTACAAGAAGTCCTAGCCTCAGCAATCAGACAACAAAAAGAAATAAAAGACATCCACATCGGCAAGGAAGAAGTCAAACTCTCACTCTTTGCAGATGATATGATACTTTAGGTGGAAAACCCAAAGGACTCCACTCCAAAACTGCTAGAACTCAAACAGGAATTCAGTCAAGTGTCAGGATATAAATATCAATGCACAGAAATCAGTTGCATTTCTATATACCAACAACAAAACAGAAGAAAGAGAAATGAAAGAGTCAATCCCATTTACAATTGCATCAAAAACCATAACATACCTAGGAATAAACCTCACCAAAGAGGCAAAGAATCTGTATTCAGAAAACTATAAAGAACTCATGAAAGAAATTGAGGAAGACACAAAGAAGTGGAAAAACAGTCCATGCTCGTGGATTGGAAGAACAAATATTGTGAAAATGTCTATGCTACCTAGAGCAATCTACACATTTAATGTAATCCCCCATCAAAATACCAGCAATTTATTTCAAAGAAATGCAACAAATAATCCTAAAATTTATATGGAACCAGAAAGAAGTCCGAAAAGCCAAAGGAATGTTGAAAAAGACAACCAAAGTTGGGGGCATCACAATTCCACACTTCACGCTCTATTACCAAACTATCAACATCAAGAGAGTATGGTACTGGCACAAAAACAGACACATAGATCAGTGGAACAGAATAGAGAGCCCAGAAATGGACCCGCAACTCTATGGTCAACTAATCTTTGGAAAAGCTGGAAAGAATGTCCAATGGGACAAAGACAGTCTCTTCAACAAATGGTGTTGGGAAAACTGGACAGCCACATGCAGAAAAATGAAACTGGATCGTTTCCTTACACCACACTCAAAAATAGACTCAAAATGGTTGAAAGACCTCAATGTGAGAAAAGAATCCATCAAAATCCTAGAGGAGAAAACAGGCAGCAACCTCTTCGACCTCAAACGCAGCAACTTCTTCCTAGGAACATCACAAAAGGCAAGGGAAGCAAGGGCAAAAATGAACTATTGGGACTTCATCAAGATTCCAAGCTTTGGCACAGCAAAGGGAACAGTCAACAAAACCAAAAGCCATCTGACAGAATGGGAGAAGACATTTGCAAATGACATATCAGGTAAAGGGGTTGTATCCAAAATCTATGAAGACCTTCTCAAACTCAAAACCCATAAAACAAAGAACCCACTCAAGAAATGGGCAGAAGCCATGAACAGACATTTCTCCAAAGAAGACCTCCAAATGGCCAACAGACGCATGAGAAAGTGCTCAACATCACTCGGCATCAGGGAAATACAAATCGAAACCACAGTGAGATACCACCTCACNACAACAGATACAGAAGAACCTGCTCAACATCACTCAGCATCAGGGAAATACAAATTAAAAGCGCAGTGAGATACCACCTCACACCAGTCTGAATGGCTAAAATTAACAAGTCAGGAAGCAACAGATATTGGCGAGGATGCGGAGAAAGGGGAATCCTCCTACACTGTTGGTAAGCTGGTGCAGCCACTCTGGAAAACAGGATGGAAGTTCCGCAAAAAGTTTTAAATAGAGCTATCCTACGACCCAGCACTCACACTATTGGGCATTTACCCTAACGATACAAAGGTAGTGATCCTCAGGGCACATGCACCGAAATGTTTATATTAATAATGTCCATAATAGCCAAACTATGGGAAGAATCTAGATGTCCATCAACAGATGAATGGATACAGAAGATGTGGTATAGATGGATAGATAGATATAGATAGATATACAACGAAATACTCTGCAGCCATTAAAGAAACGAAATCTTGCCATTTGCAACGACGTAGATGGAGCTAGAGTATATTATGCTTAGCAAAATAAGTCAATCAGAGAAAGACAATTATCGTATGATCTCTCTGATATGAGGAACTTAGGGGCAGGGCAGAGGGTCGTGGGGGGTAGGGAGGGTAAAATAATGAAACAAGGTGTGATCATGAAGGAGACAAACCATAAGAGATGCTTAATCTCACAAAACAAACTAAGGGTTACTGGTGGTGGGAGGGTAGGGATAGGGTGGCTGGGTTATGGACATTGGGGAGGATTTGTGCTATAGTGAGTGTTGTGAAGATGTAAGCCTGATCATTCACAGACCTTGGGGCAAATAATTAAAAAAGTAATAAAAGAATACAAATACATAGATAGGAAAAAAATCCAAGTGACTGAGAGGCACCTTCCTAATATGGGAAAAACTGTACAGTCTCAAATATAGTGACTCAGTTATGCAGGATAACTTGGGGGGTAGGAAGGAACTCATCTGTCTGACCCAGAATGACTAAAAAGTTTCAGGAGAGGAGTCTTATAAAAGACTCCTCTCCTGAAATGGACTTCTAAAATCTTGCACATTTTGGGGGGGTGCCACGGTGGCTCAGTACATTGAGAGTCTGACTCTTGGTGTCCGCTCAGGTCCTGATCTCATGGGTCCTGAGATGGATCCCTGAGTCAGGCTCCATGCTCAGCTGGAGTCTGCTTAAGATTCTCTCCCTCTGACCGTTACCCCACGTGCTCTCTCTCTCAAATACAACTTAAAAAAATAAATCAAACAAACAAAAAACATGTAGGTTTTTAATATTATCCCAGGTAATTTTTTTTAAGTAAGCTCTTCAACCAGACTGGAACCCAATGCTGGGCTCAAACTCATGACGCTGAGATCGAGACTTGAGCTGAGTTCAACGTCTCATGCTGAACTGAGCCACCCAGGCACCCCCAACCTCAAGGTAATTTTTTAATAAGCACCCCATGTTATGTATACTAATTGCAAGTCTTTGGTGGCAAGTGACAAGCCCAGCTCAAAATTAGTTTTAGCAAAAAGAGAACATGAGGGTTCATGTGTGGAATTAATAGAATAATACAGAAAAAGTCATGGCTTCAGGCACAGCTGGATCCTTGGTCCAAGTAATAGAAAATTTTCTCTTTGTCTCTCTCCTTTGCTTTGCAGCCCCCCACCCACCTCCCAAAAATCTCAGTCCTCAAAGTGTGCACTTCTGTTCTTCTCGTCTTCAGGACTGAGAAGATTTCATTTGGAACCAGCTGGTATGGGGTGAATTATGTTCTCCAAAAATTCACACGTTTAACTCCTGGACCTTAGTCCCTCAAAATGTGACTGCATTTGGAAATAGGCAGATTGCCAATGTAATTAGCAAAGATGAGGTCCTTAGATTGGAGCCCTGATCCGATCTGACCCATGTTCTGGAAGGAAGGGGAGATCGGGAGACACACACATGCACACGCACACACACACAGATGTAACACCATGAACAGTGAGATAAGGGTAAAGATGGCCCCAGCAGATGCTGGATCCTCCCTCCCAGCCTCAGGAAGAACTCAACCCTGCCCATGACCTGACCTTGGATGTCTAGACTCTGGAACTGTGAGAATACATTTCTGTCAGTTAAGAGATGAATGTGAAATATTTCTTTCTGTGTCTCCAGCAAACTGAGGCACCGGCCGAGCAGATGGGAAGCGAGCAGACTCCCAGGGCCAGAACCCTAAGAGCAAAGCCAGTGATCACAGCCCATGACTGCAGGGCCTTGTTCTGCCCTCCAGCAGTGTCTCAGTAGAAATTGGACAGAGATTACAATAGGCAGACCAGTCATGCTTTAACACCTGCATGCTCACTGTTAGCCTGGGTCAATGGTCCTCAGAACTTATTTGCAATTAAGGAAAAAATTTGGGAAGGTTGGGTGATAGGAGCAGCTTGCAAAATGAGGGTTTTGCAAAATGCCTTTAAATTGTCACAGGCCAAGTGTTCCCACAATTATGCAGTTCTGTGATATTAGCTCAAACCAGGAAAAATAATCTCCTTATGCAAAATGTATGTGGTTAAAAAAGATGAATATTTTTATTCAGCTATCCCTGCCTGTCCAAATACTAATTATATTTCTTCCTTTTTATTCATGTAGAGTTTTTTATGTAAGTGTAGTCATGGTTTAGTAAATCCATAACAATTTGTTGAACAGCAATGCTGATCACATCTCTCCAGCTAAGCCTTGCAAAGCATTTCATTAAAGTGGTGTTCTGCACCAAAGTTCACTCTGTGAATTTGAGTGTGTGACAACAGAACATTGCCCCCCTCACACCCCATACTTTTAAAAAGTCTCTTTACATATGATCGGCCAGTGTTGCTGGGAAACTTCTTTGTCCCCAGAGGATGCAAAAGTGGGTCAGGTTGGTGGTGAACACAAGTCTTTGTTCTAGATTTTACTGTCCTGTTTGTACTGGGGAAAAAATATCGTGAAAGCATCAGCCTTGCAGGACTAGCCTGGGTGGGGGAAATCGTTTCAGCAGAGGCCTTCTGCGAGATTTCTTTTGGATGTGGTGGTCACTTGGACAATGTTCTGGAGCATTCCTCCGTGCGAGGAAACACCCGGGAAGGTGGCCAATCAGGGATGGGCAGTGATCATTCTTGATGCACAGAAGCCTTCGTTGGGGCAATGTGTTCCTCGTGGAATTTTACAATGGACTGAAATGGAGTGAGGGAACTCTAACATGACATCCAATTTCCCTCTCCTTCAGAAAATCACTTAGAAGTGAAACCATCTTTCTTACTCTTTCCAGCGCACCACATTGTGCAAAAGGCTCACCAAGAAAGTTTCACTCTTGAGCACATTTCCCAGGTGGCCTCATTAAGAAGTGGCATCCCTATGCCTCCAAGACCCTCATGAGAAGACAGTGATATGGACACTTGTGGATGAAGGAGGAATGCGTTTCATTCTGTGTAAAGAGGCTGGAGGGGATCACCAATTTGCATGGTTTTTGGAAATGCACCTGTCGGAGTCACCAGAATTTATTAAGAAAAAAATCCAGGACAAGGGAGGCTTTCCGTTTTTCTTAGGTGAAAGACAGACCACTTACATAGTAGTGGGGTTTTAGGATCAAGTCAGGGAGATACTGAGCAGGTGTATTACTGACCTCCTCATTTGTGCTGTAACACATCAGACACAGTTTTCCATGGAAACACATCTTAACAAGTGCACTTTTCTCGCACACTTATGACTTCAATATCAGCAGATCTCAGAATGATTGAAACAAACCTTTCAGTATTCAGAGAACTTCTTTGCCCTTCTCAGTAAACTGCCTCAGAGAGCCAGCAATTCCATTCTATGCTGACAAGACAGACCAGGTACAGCAATGCCTTAAATTGTATGGTCGCTGCTGTGTGGACATTCACCAACGTCTTCCTGATCTAAGATGGTGTAAAGTTCAGCCCAGTAGAAAAAGACAAGTGTATATGAGCCTAGCCCCCGCAGAAGCCTTGGGCTGGCTTCGAGGAAAGGTGATTCCTTGGGCCTAACTTGTGCAAATCATGTGCTTTACACTGACCACCTGCTTTCCTTCCGGAAGTCTGGAATTTTTGTACTTGCCAGGCATAAGGGCCTTCGTGACTAGCCTGCAGTTAACACCCTGAGTCTTTAATGAGCTTCCCTGAGAGATGACATTTTTCTTGTGTTGCCACAAATCACTGCTAGTGGAGTTCATGGCATCCCGTGCAACTCTACTGGGAGAAGACTCTAGATGCTGGGGCCTGGTTTCCCCTGGATGCTTCCACGTGTCGTTTCCCTTTGCTGATTTCATTTTATGTCTTTTTGCTGCAATAAATCACAGCCATATGCTGAGTGCTAGGAGTCCTCCTTGTGAATCGTGAAAATGGGGGGTGGGCTTGGGGCTCCCCAGTACACCTCTCATCCCTCNGTACACCTTTCATCCCTCACCTCAGGTGGAGGTCATTCACTTTTTTCACCATTTATTATGACATGAGTAGGTTGTTATGGATGAGTCATGAGAGTACTAGCAGATGTGGGCCGTCACAGCTACTGTTTGAGTCAAAGAGATCCTCAGTTTGCAGAGTTTTGATCAGATACAAAATTTCCCTTTGTCAGATACTTTCTGTGTATTTATTAGGATTACCATTACCACCTTCTTCTTCTTCTTCTTCTTCTTCTTCTTCTTCTTCTTCTCCTTCTTCTTCTTCTTCTTCTTCTTCTTCTTCTTCTTCTTCCTTTAGTTTGATAATTTGTTGAATTTCCCTGATGGATGTACCTATGTCAAACCCTTGCATTCCTGGGAAAGTCCCACTTTATCATGATGTATTTTTCCTTTGTATATATCAATGAATTCTATTTGCTGAATTTTTGCATCTACTTCATGAGGCATACATTCTTGTGATATTTCGATAACCTAGAGGGATCCTGGCCTTATNAAGGGATCCTTGCCTTATAAAGTAAGTTGGGAATTGTCTCTTCCTCCCACATGAACCCTCATCAGTACACACTGTGTCCTCTCCACCCACCCTCTGAAGATCCAGAGCTCTCTCTCTCTGGGACACTCTCAACACTATGCACTCCAAATTCTAGCTGCTTGGTCCCCAGTTCTCTCTCCTCAAGACCTCCCGGTTCCACCTGGGTTCTCCCCCTCTGCACCGTGGTCTAGAATCTCTCTACAGACATTACACTGGGACAACCCTAGAGCTCACCTCATTTTTTTCTTTTGTCTCAGAAACCTCTACTCTTCATTGCCTGCTATTCGGTATCTGGAAAAAATCATCACTTCCTATATTTTGTGTGGGTTTTTTGGGGGGTGTTGTCTCAGGAGAGAAAGTGAATATCGCCCCCCTCTCTCTATCTTGGCTATAAGATTCTCAGTGTGATCCTGCAATAATTTGCACACGTTCAGATCGTTTGGAGAAGGATCCTCATCCCACCTCAGAAGCTCTCTCCTCTGGAACTGGGGGCCTTTGTGAAGCAAAAGCTGAAGAGAATATTTTGGAAGATCGTCTTTAGCTTTAACATTCTGTTACCCAACGTGGACGCTCCAGTTAGAAGTGATAAGTTACCACATGTTTAATNCTGGATGATCTAGGAGGATAAATTGTGTGATTTTTTTTTTGTCCCTAGGCTTCCACACCTTTGAAAATAATCTTAGCACACATGTGCAAGGCACTTCATAGTGGCAACAGTGAAGTTGGTCCATGTGGTCCACTCTGTTGGTGGCCTGCCCAGCAACCATCACACTCTCTTGCTCCCAGTGGAATCACAGTCTTGTTCAGATGTCCACTCCTGCACAGAGCCATGAGCCTTTGGGAAGCTTATCGGACTCCAGCCGCTGGGATGGCTCTTCACTCACAGCATGCTCTCCCTAGACAAAGGGTCTGAAAGGACACAGAAAGTTCATCTCCCTCATCAGGTTGGGACACAGGGTCTCTACACTGAAATCCATGGCCTGGGGTGGCAGGTCCAGGGTGCTCATCTCCCTCTGAACAGTGGGGAATCTGCGGTCTTAATTCTTGATCATTTCTCTATTTCCAGAAGTTTCCAGAACTATGCAATCCTATTAGTCTTCCACAGGAATGCTCGTTCTTTCTGCTCATTGGGCTGATTTCTTCTATCCCTGCTGCACAAACAGGGAGTATTGAGGAATTGTATATTTGGGTCTTTTGGGAAGACTCCCTTTTTATTCCCATCAATGCTGAGATCTAACCAGTGATTTCTTTTGTTCATTTGCATTGTCTAACACTTGCAGAAAGATATTGAATAAAAATGGAGTTAAGGACATTTATGCCTGTTCCTGATCTTGTTGAAATGTCCTCCCCCCTCACTACAGTAGCTAATTTCCTGTCTGGGGGACTGTCGCGTAGGTGTGTGGGAGAGAGTGTGTTTCCATGGTTCAAATGTGTCTATCTGCTTCTATTTTATGCAATTTTTGTTAGGACTTTGTGTTCCGTTTGTCAAAGATTCTTTCAAGCTCCAGTGAGGGAATGTGATTTTCATCTATCTATTTACTAATAGGATGCCTTACATAAGATAATTTATTAATATGGAATTCAACTTGTACACCTGCAGTAAATCACATATGCTCATGGTGTATGAAAATATGGAGGTGATTTCAGAGTCACACTGTCATGTTATATTTAGATCACTTGCAAAGTATGTCCATACTGACCTACAAATTTCTTTTTCCTATATATTATTTGTCAGGTGTAGGTATACAATTATAGGTGTAGGTTTACAATTCTTTCTATAAGAATTTTAATTTTCCAGGGACAATTGTTCACTTAGTCAATAGAGTATGCCACTCTGGATCTCAGGGTCATGAGTTCAAGGCAGATGTTGGACATGGAGCCTAATTAAAATAGTAAAAATAAGCAAACAAACAAATAAATAATTTTCCATTGTTTTTCCATTATTTTGAAATAACATATATATGAAGTGAACACATAAATTTTCCTTCTCTCTGAAGCCTTATTAATGTTTCCTGTGAAGCTAACACCATCTCATGGCTTTTTGTAGAACAGTTCCTAATAGTAGTCTCTTTTTTTTCTCTTCCTTAAAATGATTTTACTCATTTATTAGAAAGAGAGAGGAAGGGGGGAGAGTAGGGCAAGCATGAGCAGGGGGAGGGGCAGAAGGACAAGCTGACTCCCTTCTGAGGAGGGAGCCCCACAGCCTGCTTGATCCCAGGACCCTGGGAACCTGAGCTTAAAGGAAGGCAAACGCTTAACTGACTGAGCCACCAAGGAGTATGTATATTTTCCACAGAANAAGTACATATATTTTCCATAGAAACTGGTCTGTTTATTTACTTTTTTCTAATGGACCATTTCTTTTCTTCCCATTAAAGTATGCTTTTATGTCTTATTATAACAGAAGTTAACAGTGTGATTCTTTTTAATTTTTAAAATTTTTCCACATGTCATTTCATAGTTTGCATATTTGTGTATTATTCATTTTCATTCAAAAGGCAGTAAGTTGTGGTTCTATTCTGTGTTTTAAAAAACAGGACTTTGAAGAACCAACTACAAAGTTGAAAATAAAACCCTATGGCCTAGCAATTGCACTACTGGGTATGTACCACAAAGATGCAAATGTAGTGGTCCGAAGGGGCAAATGCACCCCAACGTTCATAGCAGCAATGTCCACAATAGCCAAACTATGGAAAGAGCCCAGATGTTCATCTACACATGCTTGGATAAAAAGATGGATAAAGAAGTTATATATATATATACCACACCTTCTTTATCATACACACACACACACCGACACACACACACATGCACAATGGAATATTATGTAGCTATCCAAAACATGAAATGTTACCATTTGCAATGACATGGATGGAACTAGAGCAAAATAAGTAAATTAGAGAAAGGCAATTACCATATTATCTCACTGATATGGGGAATTTGAGAAACAAGGCAGAAGATCATAGGGGAAGAGAGGAAAAAATGAAACAAGACAAATCCAGAGAGGAAGACAAACGATAAGGGACTCCTAATCTCAGGAAATAAACTGAGAGTTGCTGGAGTGAAGAAGGGTGGAGGAGAAGGGGTGACTGAGGGATGGACACTGGGGAGGTTATATGTTGTGGTGAGTGCTGTGTCTTGCATAAGACTGATGAGTCACAAGACAAACCATAAGAGACTCCTAATCTCACAAAACAAACTGAAGGTTACTGGGGAGTGGGAGGGTAGGGATAGCGTGGATGGGTTATGGACATTGGGGAGGGTTTGTGCTTTGGTGAATGCTGTGAAAGATGTAAGCCTGATGATTCACAGACCTGTACCCCTGGGGCAAAAAAAAAAAGACAGATGAGTCACAGACCTGTACCCCTGATACAAATAATACATTATACATTAGTAATAAAAATACATTAATAAAATTAAAAATTAAATAGTGTTTGTGATTCTCTGGTTACCAGGGGGCACTGTGGACAAGAGTGCAGAGACTGATGCCTACCTCCCTCCCATGTGGAAGGAACCAAAGTCTGCTCTAGAGGGACTGGGACCAATTACCTCTCCAGGTATTTGACTGTCCTGCACTGTGATGCTTTAACCCCCTAGAAAACTGGATGCTGATCTCCCTCAGCCCCTGGGGAACCTAAGTCATCTCTTCCTTCTTCCTGTGACTAGAACCATCACAAGCCCAGAGTGATACAGTAACTGGACATGGGGGTGGTAGTAGCATATTTGCATGAAAGTCTATTTCCAAGAACAGTGGAAAAGAATGAGCGAAACTCAGTGTCCCCAGTCCCATAGTGGCCCTCAGGAGGCTGTGGTATTATATTTCCTACATGGCAGCATGTTCATTTGCAACACACAATGCACATGAGATCACCCCCTCTTAGCTACGTGCAACTCACTGAAGAGTCCCTGCCCTCACCTGCAGGTGGTGGTGTAGACCCAGCCCCACCCCATGTGGGATTCCAGAAGAGTCACTTGCTCCCTCCCTGGAGTCTGGAGAAGCCAGAACATCCAAGTCAGCCTAATTAAAGTCCCTGCCCAGGTGAGCAAATATCAGGGAACACAGTTGGGAACAAGGCTCTTTTGATGGCAGGAAGTGCTGTGGGGTGTCTTGGGAGGAATATTGGGGTTGAATTCCCACAAAATGGAAAACACAAAGTGGGTGACAGATGACAGGCTGTTCGGCTCCCAAGGGCGTCTCTGAGCTGACAGCATCCTGAGCAATAACTAGTTGAATCTTCTTCCTTTTCTCCTCCTTCCTCTTCTTCCTCTCCTTATTCTTACTTCTTCTTCTCCTCCCCCTCCACCTCCTCTGCCTTCTTCTTCTTTTAATATTTATTTATTTATTTAAGACAGAAAGAGTGAGAAGGGGGGACAAAGGCAGAGGGAGAAAGAATCATCAAGCTGACTCCCCACTGAATGTGGAGACCAATGGGGGACTGGATCTGACAACCCTGAAATCAGGGCTTGAGCCAAAATCAAGAGTGAGATGCTTGACTGAGAAACTCTGGTGCCTCAGTGACTGATCAATCTTCTTACAGTTTCTCTGTGCCTGTCCAGCTTCCTCATTCCCTCAATCATTCGTTTCACCATATTCTTCAGGTACCTGAGACAGCTTCTTCTAGAGGGGCAGGGGTTATGTTCTGGGACCCTGCGATAGATTCAACAGCTCCTTTCTTAGATCCTTTCTGTCTGCATTAAATGCTCTTCCCTACTCTTACTCATCCTCGTTTCACCTTCTCCCCACTCCAAGGCATCCAAAAACTTTGAAATCCTTCCCAAAAGTGTATTTGGCTCTATTGCAGTAGTTGTTCTAACAGGATGGGGAAGAAATCCAACCTTCACCTGGGATTCCCTAGGGACTCTTCTCCCCTTTGGTCAACAGTCCGAGGCATAGCTCTTCTCTGGACCATGTTCCTCTCTATCCCTTCTGAGAATCGGTTCCTTATTTCTGTTTCTACCTTCCCCTTCTCATATCTACCCTTCTCCATGACCAGAAGCAGAGATGGGACACGTAGGTGGAATAGATGTTTGATTATAGACAACTACCGCATAGAGAGAAGAGGCCTCATCCCATGGGAACCAATGTTCTTGTGAAGATCCATGTTTCTCCCCGAGTGCCCTCATTCAGTTCCTTCCTCACATGGATAGTGCTGAGAGGTGGGCCAGACCCACACATCTTGGGGAGGACTGATGGTCTTTGGGAACCTCCTCACCTAAGGATTCACTTAAATAATCTCCAACCCCTTAACATGAATTACCCACTGGCAAGCATCCCTGAACTTTGGTCACACAAATATCATACCCTACTGATATCTATTTATTTTTGATATTGCCCAAAATACCGACATTGTATGTGAAAATGATGCAATTGATGAGTATCTGGCTCTTACCATAGAGGATAAATACCCAGTGGTTTGTATAACTTGTAAATACATAACTGAAAATGTCTCAGTAATGGAACATATGAATCAATAAAATAAAAGTATAATTATTTGTGAATAATTTATAATTAGAATTTTACAGGCTTCTAACTGCATAGTTCCAGTGTAAGTATAAATTCGAATCAATGGGTTAGAATACATTATTTTCTCCATCTTCACGTAATCCAACAGTCCAAAGTGGATGTCAAAGCTTGAGAAGTTACCTTTGGATGTCGCTGAACTTTTTAGAGAAAGAGGAATCTGGGTCCAGGAGGAAGGTGGTGGGAGATGCTGGAGGCTGGTGGAGGGAGTGAGAGGTGGTCAACCAGCAGAGAGGGGCTGGGTGCAGGGAGGTCTGTGTCCTCTCCCAAGGGCTTCACCCTGAGGAGGCAGAGAACTGAAGCAGAGCTCTCCTCTCAGTCCTGACAGAACCACTGGGTCAGGACCACAGAGGGGGTTCCTTCCTGAACCTTCCTATTACTTCCTTACCTGTACTAATCAGAAAATAGATGGTGGTTCTAAAATACGTGTTTCACAAATATGTACATAAGTTCAAGAATGTTTAAATGAGTTATTTCACAAACTAGACAATTAAAAAAACTTTATGCTTTTCTGTTTTAGCCATAAGAATTGGAGGCAGTGCAGGTGCAGTATAATTCTTAAACTCATCCCATGCTCAGAATCTACCCTGTGAGATAGCTCATTTCATGTTCATGGGTGCAGAGCTTCCTTCTCATAGTCCCTCCTGCTTCATTAGTTGTTCCTATTCTTCCCAAAATAGGGAACAAATGCTATTATCTCCCTTAAGCTGTATCTGTCCAGCATCTCTTACAGGAGTTCATGTAGTAAATTCCCTACAACAACAAGAAGGTTTTCTCTACACCAACAATGAAGAAGCCCAAGAGGATATTAAAAAACAATTCAATTTAAGGTAGGATCAAAAAGAATAGAACTTTTAGGAGTCAACTTAATCAAGTAGACAAAAAACGTGTAAACTAAAAAGTACAAAGGTTGCTGAAAATACTAAAAAGATTTAAATAAGTGAGAGGAGCCCATATCTATCAATTGGATGGCTTAATTTTGTGAACGTACAACCAACACCCCCCAAATCCATGTCCACATTCATAGTTGTCCCTATCATGAGCTTATGGCACCCGGTTGAAACCCACGATCTCTACTGTTCACCCTTCTGCTTATTGGAGGGTTTTGGATAAATGTCTGTTCTTTGGATCCAGATTTTAGACACTCATCCCCCAGGAGTACCACATTAGGCCATGAGGGTTTTCAGTGTAGGAGAGGTGGAGGAACCCCTCAATAGAGGAGGGCTTCATTTATACTACTGTTCTGGGTATACGAATCTTCATAATAATTAAAACCCTAAAACTGGTATGTATATATGTGTACACACACACACACACACACACACACACACACACACACACCCCTCACATCTTTCATGCTAAATTTCAAGGAAACTCTGAACACGGAAAACTCAGCAGGAGCAGAAAAACCATTTCCCTGGCAGCATTCTGTTCTCATGGCAGAGATTGGCATCATAAGTCCTTGTCTTGCAGGCTGAGGGGACCTCATAGGAGAATCTAAACCCAAAACCACAGCAACAACAATCAAACTGGAAGACGGGTCCATGTAGAATTACTATGAGGTGTGAACCACTTTGGTACTCTGAAAACTTAAAGGCCTTTCCTTGGTTCAAGGTGATGGGAGCCTGATTATGACCCCAAGCTCCTGAAAGAGGCAAACCCTAATGTCAGGCAATCCTGAAATCCCTGCTTGTTAGCACTGTGAAATACACCAGGTATTTAACCATCAGAGGTCATTAGTGACCTGGGGGGATGTCAGACCGAACACCACAGAGGGCACCTTTTCGTTCTACTGCCCCGGGCAGTGACATCATTCTAGATCCAATTGCAGAAGTCTGGACATCATTCCAGGAGCCCTGAGAGGTGTCAGAAGGGCTGGAGAACTTAGTGTCTCCGCCCAGCAGGTGGCGCTGTGGTACTGGGCCTGTGAGGACAGGCTTCTGGTCCAGACCAACTTGGGAAATACTCAAAAATTCTTGCACATTGGGCAGGCGGCATCCTCACTGAAGTGTGGCTACAGCCCCTGTGTCCCTGCAACTGCATGGGGGCTCAGCTCTGACTCGTTCCCTCTTTCCTGCTTCATCCTTCACCCTATGGAGGGCTTGCCCAGGCTGGTGGTCAGACAGGGACAGACCCACCCACACCTAGAGAAGTTTGCATCAGGAAAAAAACTCACCTGCCATGCTACCTGGGACTAGGGCAAGAGACCCCTGGGGAGGGGGGGGCATGCCAACACTATGGCCTCAGCCAACAGACCTCTGGGGCTTCTGTCCTGATTCCTCTATCACCTCCTCCCTCATAGACAAGGAGTTCCCTCTAGGGCTGAAGAGAAAAGATGCTGGGGTCGGGAGGCATTTGCGCCTCTTTGTTCCCAAACAAAGCCCCATTCTTTCCCTCACCTTATAGACTCCAGCTTTCCTTCCAGGGCCCTGTCAGACTGTGCTACTTTGTTATGCAGGACATCAGGGTCCTTGTTGGGGGGGGAGGAAAAAAATATGTATATATATGTGGTATTTACTATAAATTATAAGTAAATATAACATTATAAAATTATATATACTATGTAAGCATGTAAACATATATCAAATGTGTACAACATATTTTATTGAATTATTACATATATCAGTTTTTTATATATACTCTAGTAAATATAGATATCAGGTATATAAGATACTATAGATTATTTATAAATATTGTCTCACATGAATGGTACATGTTGCATATACATGTCATATACTATAAGTTATACATTTAAGTACTGTAAGTTATATAGAGAGGTAGAGGAAAGTGAAGTTACTGTGTCTGGGAACTAATGTGAGTTTGCTCTATCCTGAGTTAAATTTAGAGACTGAGCCAGGTGTGTAGTCACACAAAGGAATCTGTATTTGCAGCTAATAAGGAGAGCAGAGGGAATAAATTGCAAAGCCTCAACTCTGAGAGCAGGCGAGCGTGGGTTCTTTTTATTTAGTATTCGGAATGAATATTCAGAAGGAGAGCTTTGTCATCCCAAGTCAAGGTGGGCATAAGGTGGGTCAGGAGGACTGAGAACACAGGCCTCTACAGGCATCTCTGCTATGTTACTGCAGCCTGTGCTCCTCCTAGTGCAGAGACGTTCACATCATAATGAAGCAGAAGTGGGGAAGCACAAGGGGAAGGGGCTAGGGACCTGCCCCCAGAGCCAGGATACACTGGAAAGGCTCTGAGCTCCTTATCTGGGGTAAGGAATGTGGGGCCTGGTTTCCTTGGAAACAGCACTGGGGATTTCACTGATTTGCTGTCTCTGATGTGGTTCGATTGTTTCCTGGCATGGTCGAGGCTGCCAATTTTTGCATTCCCTTCATTCCCTTAAAATCCTTAACTACTGAAGTTTCTTCAGCTCACACGTGGACCCACTGATGGGACTCCTTGGTAGCCCCCAGTGCACAGTGTGTATCAGCAGGGTCCTTCAGAGATGAAGAGCCCAGCCCAAGGACAGCTCTCCCTTGGGACAGCCAGCATCACCCTAGAGTCAGCAGGGCTTATGGGGAGTCTGTCTGCCCCATCCAACATTGTGAGGGGCTCCTGAGCTCTGGGTTTTCCTCCAACATCTAGTTTTCCAATGCTTGTGTTCACCACTGTCTCCAGACCTTCACAGTAACAAAGGATTTTCTGATCCATGATATGATGCCTTGAGAATGTGTGTGAGTTTCTCAGGATTCCCTTCAAGGTTAAGGATCCCAGCGGATTACTGGGGCTCCCCAACTTACTCATGATGAAATATATTTCATTAGTTCTCAAACTTATGGCTTTTGTTGCTATCTCTAAGAAATATGATATTGGTCCTTTATTTTTGTATTATATGGTGACATACAGAAGCTGACAAGTTTTTTTCAGATATGTCTATTATTCATTCTAATATTTCCTTATTCTCTTAAGCTTGGGTCCTCATCTTCAAATTTGTTGCACATAAAACTGCATTCCTTGCTGTGAAAGGTGTAAGCCTGTTGATTCACAGACCTGTACCCCTGGGGCAAATAATTAAAAAAACAACTGCATTCTTTTCTCCAGTGTGTCAAAGGATCTTCTGTTAAACAGACACAAAGTGATTGGGTAGGAACCTTTGTGTGATATCAGTTGGGATCTCAAACACAGACATTGAGGAGGGCAAACAGCAACCATGCACATTGCATGAGACAATGTACTAGCAGTTCTGAAATGAATATAAAATCATATGCTATTCATATCATAATGAACACTGTTTTGATACAGGTGGACATTCCTTAAATGTGTATTTCAAGAATGTAGGGGAGGTGGACCTGGACGAGTCAGTCAGTGGGCATCTGCCTTAGGTTCCAGTCATGACCTCAGGGTCCTGGGATCAAGCCCTGTGTCTGGCTCAGCAGGGAGTCTGCTTCTCCCTCTCCTGTGCCCCCCCTCAGCTTGTACATACACACATACTCTCTCAAATAAATAAGTAAATAAATAAATAAATAAATAAATTCTTTTAAAAAATAAAGAATGTAGATGAAAATGAAGGAATGAATGAATTATGTGACTAAGCCCTCACATAGGCCGTTACTGTATTACTTGCATCATTCCTATGGGGGAGGGAAGGTGTCTTCCAGCCCTGTTCATCTGTGTTTCCACACCTCTCCACAGGTCACACCATGGTCGACATGTGACAGAGGGATAACAGACTACCATCAGGCCCCAACTCCTCTCCCATCTGGCCTCACCTGTGTCAGTCTGGGCATCCTCATCACGGTGGGCATCACCCTCCATCTACTTGACAGTCTTGCCCATCCCTCCCTCTCTCAGCCCAGAGTCCAGTTGGCCACCTCCCTGTGTTGCACCTGGGGACATGTGACATTTCTTCCTTCCCTGTTTCCTATTCTCTCTGCTTCCACCAGCTGCCCTCCTGGTGTCACCTTCCATGTCTACCTGTCCCAAGTTCTGTCCTGGAAATTCCCACAGAGCTAAATCCCTAATGAACAGCACTGACCAGAAGCACAGCTTCTGATCTCACAGAAATTGGAGGGGAGGTCGCAGGATGGCCCTTCTGTTATTCCTGCTGGATACACAGACCTTAACCTGTCCCCACAGCCCCTATGTGTCTTGTCATTCCTGCTCAGGAAGGGCCCAGCATTCTCATATTTGGTGTCCTCCTATGTGAATGTGTGCATCCCCTCCACAAGATCCTGTTCACACTCAGCACCCAGAGCCAGCCGACCTGCTCTGAGACCCTTCTGTGGGGACAGATTCCCTCTGTTCTCTTTCCCTGGGTCTTGTCCTCAGCTCCACAGAAGTTTACAGGCTCTCCTGGGTCAGGATTGCACTTGTACCTCCCGCAAGATCCCAGGACACAGAGAAAACCTGATCAGGGACAACACACCAGGACCTCTGTCCTTCCCTGGAGGGCCACTGTCACATGGTGGGAACACAGGCATCACAGAAGCAAGCAAAGGAGAGGCTTGGCACCTATTGGAAAGGAGAGATTCTCCCAGGAACCAAAAGGGGGCGGGAGAGACCATGTCTGAGGGGATTCTGGAGAACAGGGTCTCCCAGCAGGGCAGCCCTCCACTGACAAGAGTCCCCTAGGCTGAGTCCCTAGCTTTCAGTGGTAACAAGGCAGGTGTAGCCTCTTTGAGGCTGGATAAGTCCCTGGATCAGGGCCTATTAGGTGCCAGCAGCTGCTTCCTGTAGGACCACCAGGGGGAAAATGGTGCCTCAGGGAATTCATCATGTCAAAGGGCCACAGACCTGTAAGTGCACAGGAGGGAGAAGCAGGGGTGGGTCACATTTGCATGAACAGCCCCTCTCCTCTGTGAGGCCCTGGACAGGGGATAAGACAGGCCAGGGGCAGCCCAGACCCAGCTCTGTGGCCTAAGATGAGGCTGTGTCACCATGGCCTGGAGCCCTGTCCTCCCTGTGCTCCTCTGTCACTGCACAGGCAGGGACAGGACCCAGTGCCAGAGGGTGGCCCCCCAGCCTGAGTCAGATCCCTCTGGCTCAGCTCCTCAACCTATCCCTTCTCTCCATTCTAAAGTGTCTGTTTGCAGGTTCCCTTTCCCAGCCNTCCTGTGCTGACTCGGCCACCCTCCCTCTCTGCATCTCTGGGATCATTGGCCAGACTCACCTGGGGTCCCCAGTCATGTCTCTGGATCTAAAGATGCCTCCACTAATATGGCAATTTTGCTCATCTCTGGGCTGCCACCAGAGGACAAGGCTGACTATTACTGTGCTACAACTCATGGCAGTGGGAGCAGCTATGGTTACCTGCCATGTCTCAGACAACGAGGAAGTGATACAAAAACCCCTGGGCCCACAGGCCTTGTCTCTGAGCCTCTTTTATTGAGAAACTTCTGTGGGGCTTCCTGTCAGGTGTATGCCTGAAAAGTGCTAAGCATAGTGACAGAGACAGATGAGGGGCTGGGACAAAGTCCTGTACTGTAGGTTCCAAGAGGTGATGCATGTATTGGGGTGGTTAATCCCTTCCCTGGTGACAGCAGTAGAACATATTCCATGAGGATTCTGGCATGAAATGGGGCCCCGCTGGAACTCTGTCCTTTCCTTACACACAACATCCATGGAGCCTCTCAAATGTTAGACAAAATGTATATTAATACTAATAAATATTAGCAACACTAATACATTTTCTTTTGTAAAACGTGTAGAACAGAAGATGATAACCATCCAGAAGGGAGCACCCATCATCAAACTATATTAGAGTAATCATTACACACATATGCATATTTTATTTTTATTTTTTTAAGATTTTATTTTTACATAATCTCTACACCAAGTGTGGAGCTCAAACTTACAACCCTGAGAACAAGAGTCACATGCCCCAGGGACTGAGCCAGCCAGGACCAGGCTATATGTATATTTTCATGACAGAGTGTCACCTGGGCTTATCCCCGTCCCCAGGCTGTGCTGTTTGCTTGCAAATGAGAAAGCTAATTAGAGAGAGGAGCTTTCTGAGGAGCCTTCCCTCCATAACAGAGATTTCACTCCAAAGCAGTGTTTGTTTGCCTCTGGGAACTGGCCCTGAGCCTGGAGTTCAGAACCCATATTATCTGAATGAGCTGNCACCCTGAGCCTGTAGTTCAGAACCCATATTATCTGAAATGAGCTGCTTTTAACCTAAAATTCTGTCTCTTGGTCAATTATGTAAAAAGCCCTGGCAGCTCCCCTCAAGTGTGCTCACAATTCCTGTGGCTGTTGTTTTTTCTTTGTGGGTTTTTTTTTCTCTCCATCTCATTTTAAAGTCAAACACACCATCCCTTGGGGGCCACAGAATTCCCTGGGCCTCTGGGATGGGCAGTAATGTATTTCTGTAAAACAAAAGCTGAGTTTATATACATACTTTGCCCCAGGGGTACAGGTCTGTGNATTTTTGCTACACTTTGCCCCACTTTGCATCACAAATTAAGTTTCTTGCCTCATAGAAGTTCTTCTTAATCAGTCCCTTAATTTTAAATTAAAATAAAGAAGAGCCTTTACTGTGAGGGAAATGTTTCATTTTACTTTAGTGGCAAATTTAAATATGGCTGGGAGATATGTCTCCCTTTGGAAGTTCCCACTTCACTTTGGTAATGCTAGAAGCTGCCAACATGATTAAGTCAGGGAGATACACTTTCAGTCGTTGCCAAAATTCTCACTTAAATATGCCTCCATGGATAACCCATGGAGAGAAGTCACCATGCGGGGATCGACAGCCCAGGTCTAGCTGATTGTCCAAAGGACACTAGCTTCCTGTGTGTACGAAGTCAGTCTTCGTTATTTCAACATTTAGTTCCTATTTTGTTTAAAAACATTTTGGTGAGGGGTATTAAGGAGGACACATATTACAATGATCACTGGGTGTTATACGCAAATAATCATGGAACACTACATCAAAAACTAATCAAGTATTTACTGTATGGTGATTAACTTAACATTAAATACATACATAGATACACACAATTAAAAAAATAAAATACTTCATGTCTTTGTAGATTTCCAGGGGACAAATGGATTTCATATTTATGTTCTATGCCTGTATC
>LNAC01001545.1:67615-108427 GCA_002007465.1 Ailurus styani
ACAGGGGAACATGACCGTAATTGGTAGGAGATTGGATGGAGTTCAGCCCTCGGTTTCCCGCCGAAGCTCTGGCCTTGGCGGTCTTTTGAGAGTGGAAGCTGATTAGAGGGGGGCGGGGCGGTGAGACAGTAGGGCAGCCACCGTCTTGTGGCCTTGTCAGTTCCCCGGACCCCGTCGGCCCAACACATACATAGATACATACAATTAAAAAAATAAAATACTTCATGTCTTTGTAGATTTCCAGGGGACAAATGGATTTCATATTTATGTTCTATGCCTATATCGTCGTGGAAAATTAGCAGGCAGGCTTTCGATTTTTTGGTCATTTTTTGGTCCATTCTAGTACACGTGTAGGAATGTTTCATTCTCTAATTAAAATCTTTTCATGAAACTCTTTGTAATCCATGTATCTTCCTTAGTGAATGTTGTGCGGATTAAAAAAGACAAGTAAATTCTTTATGTTCTGATTGTTAACTTTTTAGACTACTTTATATATTCTGTGTGCACATATTGAGATTAAACGAAAAAAAGAGAATTACAGCAATAGTCCTTCTATCTGCTCGTCCAATTGTCCACAGTCATGGATAGAAGAGAAGAAAAGCTGTGAAACTGCAAGTTGGTGCAAAGGCACCCTTATCCTGTTGATCTTTAATTAAAGGGAAATTAAAGCTTGGACATAAAGCAAGAAAGAATCACTGGGAAATTACCAAACCTTAGGTCTGAGAGATCAATCCACTAAAATAGAGAATGAAATTCTCATTAAAAATAAGGAAATATGGGGCACCTGGGTGGCTCAGTGGGTTAAAGCCGCTGCCTTTGGCTCAGGTCATGATCCCAGGGTCCTGGGATCGAGGCCCACTTCGGGCTCTCTGCTCAGCGGGGAGCCTGCTTCCTCCTCTCTCTCTCTCTCTGCCTGCCTCTCTGCCTACTTGTAATCTCTCTCTCTGCGTCAAATGAATAAATAAAATCTTTTAAAAAAATAAGGAAATATGCAAAAAAATTAAGGAAATATGCAAGGGGATATTCATTGCCCAGTTCTCACAGGAAATGGAAGGAAAAAGGAGGGAAGGAAGGAAGGAGAGAAAGGAAAAAGGAGGAAGGGAGGGAGGGAGGAAGGAAAGAAAGAGGATTTCCCTAATCGATGACTCACAATATCATCTATCCTTCCAGATCTGGTTCCCTGAACTCATGTTCCTGACCTGGAGATCCCTCTCCAGTTACCCCATGTCCTTCTTTCCCAAGACCACCATGCAGTCCCTGCTTCTGTGCCCCAGGACCCCTGGGCTGAACTTGGCTGCCACTATCAGGTCTCCAAGCCTGGGGGAAAGAAGTGGAGGGAAGGAGCTAAGGGGCAGGGGCTTTGGGTCAGAGCTCCTGGATCCACAGAACTGGGGAGAATGAATGAATTCACACTTGTTAAAAGAGTGCTTCTCTGCATGGGTCCCAGAGCGCTCTGGGGACCTCTCCTCGCCACTGTCCCTCTCTGTAGAGGATCCAGCCACAGGGATCTCATACACACACCAGGTTCTCCTGGGATTTTTTTCTGGGTGCAAGGTAATCCCTCCTAAGGACCCTGCAGGGGATGAGCNATGAGCATTTTTGGCAGCCTTCCTGCCTGGGAGGAGCTGGACCCTAGCTGTGACCACAGGGATTCACTGCCATGATGGCACCTGCCCAGTGTCCTCCACACACATTTCACTGATTATCACCTCTTCCTGCTGGTTCTGTTGTCCCATCCTCACTCAGGGGTGCCCCCTTCTTCTTCACAGTCTCCAAACCTGACAGCTAAGACTCATATTTTATTCCCTCTTTCCCTCAACTCACAGACACAGGAGGACATGGGTCTTATGGGACCCCCTCCTCAGGCATGTCTGACACGTTTCTCCTTTATTTTCCCATTTATTTTCCTGCCATGGATTCCTCACACCCACACACGCTCCTCTTGTCTGATGGGGTTCTCATGTAGCCATAAGATGTATGGTCATACACACAGTCTAGTGTGTGACATCTCTGCCAGTTCTCTGCTGCCCAATGGAGAATGACTTGCTCAGGGGTCTGTCCCACAGGCCTCTGCACCCTCCCCATCCCTGGGGCCACTGTCACATGACACTCTGCTCATGTGAGGGCCTGAGGGTCTGCGGGTCTGCTGTCCCACTTGACCTGTGTCATTTAAAAGGAGGGAGAGGATTAAAAATGATATAGCAAGCCTCGTCCATAGCAGCTGAATTTTAGAATAAAGCCAAACTATGGATAGACAATGTTTTATGATAATGTAGATGTATTTTGTTCTTATATTCGGTGGTGGTAGTGGTGGTGGTGCTCACAAGAGAGATTCTCTTAGATTCAAAAGGCCGTTATAGAGAAACACATTCTTTCTGTAACTGTAAAGTTCAACTTGTAGTTATTTCATTACAAGCCCCCACAACTGAACAATGACTTTAGCGGTCTTTCATGTAATTGGCCCAGCTGATTCGTCAGTTGATTCAGTGCCTTGAAAACTTAAACTCCATATATTATTTTCACATCTTGGTTTTTCTTAACTAAGTAAATTATTTGACAGAATTAATCATCCAGATTCCTGAAATAGTAATTAAAATGAAATAATTAAGCTTATATGTGTGGAACCATACAATGTACATCAATGAATTAAGATTTTAATTGAAAATAGATCTAAAATACTCAGTTATGCAATTTAAAATTGGATTTTCAAATATGTCTTTATACTATATTTTAGCAAATATTTCAGAAGATAATGAAGTACGCATAATCCTTCTTATCACAGGTAAAGTAATTAAACATTTGATTTTTCTCCACCTGCCTTTTATGCATTTCAAATTGTCCTGGGGATGACCATCAGGCTCCTCCCATGGAGAATGTCATCAGGAGGAACCAGGGATGACATCGACACCTGTTTTCTGAGACCTGCAGCTGTCATGTTCCAGAATAATTCTTTTTCCTTCCTAGTTCATGCCCTGAGCCCCTCGTGAAAGGCACTGAATTGTGTGCTTCACATGTAACATGGCAGAGGTGGCTCTGCCATCCGCTTACCAGATTTCTCAGCCTAGGGGTCTGTATGTGCACATCTGCACACATCTGAGGATACTTGCAGGTGCTGTGCACTGGAGGCTCGTTCCTGCACTCCAGACCTGCTGTCACTTCATGCAGTCAATCAAAGGCTGAGACTGAGTTCCCCTGGGAGTGAGCCCTTCCTCAGGGATGCCCAAGAGCTTTTGCAGACTCGGAGCTGGACTCAGATTAGATTCTAGGTCAAGATGTTCATGTGCTTCCTCCCCTGCAACTTCCTCCCTAACCACCCCCAACACTGTGGAGGGTAGGAGAGTGACTCTCAGACAGGTCCACCTGTGAGCCCGCTCCTGGTGGCCTTTGAGCTCTTGGGCTTCTCCAAGTGTTGGGGGTGGATATGCATGAGGAGGATGTGGGTGGCAGTAAGAGCGAGACCAAGGGGGGTCCCAGCAGATCTGTAGATCTCAGGGTGAAGAGCTGAGGTGGCTGCAACTTGGCCTGGACCCGTCCCCTCCCCATCCTCCCCAGGTTCTGCACAGGTGACAGGGATGCTGCAGCATATGCTAAGGTATCTTCATGGGATAGATCTGAAGCAGATACACACACACACACACACACACACACACACACACACACACACACACACGTCACTCCCCGATCCACCGGCACTCAGTCTCCTGGGCTCCTAGTCACACCTCCTTCTATACCTGGTATAAATGTGATGATCCTGAATCCAAGAACCACACTGGGGACAGTGGTGGCAGCATCTCCATGGCCTGGCCAGTTCTTGTTATGACACAGCCTCTTTCTGTCTCTTGTCAGCTGAGTTCTCAGCAGGGCTTTGGACACATGTGACAAATCTTCTGTCTCCCTGGGAGAGGGCAAGGCCTTCTTGGCAGGACTTCAATGGAAGTGCAGAGCAGTCAGATTGGGTCCTAACCAGGGATCTCACTCAGGAACCAAAGGTCAAGTTTGATATGGCTGAAAGATTAAGTACCTTTTAGGACACTGACCAGGTGCTGACCAGATGCGGGGGTCATTTTCCCCCCATTCCCTATGAGGCTGGCACCTCTCACTCTGAAAGTCACACAGTGAGCTCCAGGGACACCTGCAGAAGTTGAGCATGTCAGGCGCACAGTGGTTAGATTACCTGGAAAACCTGAAGGCAGATGGTCCATGAGCTTTAGCTGGTCAGTGGGAGGAGAGAACTGGCGACGGTGAATGGTCACACTCCTCAGCCACCAAATGTGAGGGACACAGTAGTGTTTGCTCTGGGCCTCCGCAGCCCATGGGGGAGAGAAAGCACCTGGAGATGCTTTAAATCCTGCCCCAGAGAGCCTCCCAAATGGTAGAATACTGACCTCCACAGGCAGTTGGTTTGTAGGGATGTCTTGAATTTACCCATAAAAACCTGACTCTGAAAATTAGTCTTGTTATCAATCATGGGGATGTTGATCATTGAGTTGTTGTTAATAAATGCACCCATTGCTGTGCTGAAGCTTGTCCTATGTGGGTGTGGACAAGGTCCTCTGTGCCAATAGTGTGTGTGTGGACTTCATAGCTATTTCACACTGTGGCCTTGCTTTCTCGGACAGATTACAAACTCTTCTCCATCACCCGTTGTCTTGCTCTGACCAAAAAATCCACTCAGAGGAAGCACGTGCTACGTGTTGACAAGGGGTTGGAGCCCATGCTCACCCTGCCCTTAGTCTCCTCTTCTGCCTCCCTGACCAGCATTATTCCAAGAATAGCCTCTCATCCTTGTCAGCATGGGAGGCACCTGAGCACAGGCAGGCTTGTGGAGGGAGAGCAGCTTCCATAAGAGGTGGGGATGTTGTGACCCTTCGGTTTCTGACGAATTGGGCCCAGGTGAAAATCCTCCCCCTTCTTTGTTAATACAAAGCCCAGGCAAGGGCATACTCAGCTCTGGGAAATCACTGGGACTCACTGAAGATCATGCCCTGAGCCCAGAGTTTGCAGAGTAGGGGTCCAAGGCAGGGGGGATTTGATTTAGGAGGGCCTGAGAGCATGGGGATCAACGTGCCCCCACACTAAGAGGACAGAAACCAGCTGGGCTCTCAGGGCTTTAGGCCATGATGAGGTGTTTGCTCTGCAACCGACCAGATGGGGGTGCTGTGGAATTGTTCTGAGGTCTTTACACAGCTGCTCAGGGAGGACAATTCAAGCAAAGGAGCCTGGGATTGGAGGCTGGGTTCTGTGCTCCCTGATAGGGACTCCTCAGCTGTGTCCTCTCTGGCTGGTAGACTCCCCNGTGTTTGCCCTGCGACCAGATGGGCTTGCTGTGGAATTGTTCTGAGGTCTTTACACAGCTGCTCAGGGAGGACAATTCAAGCAAAGGAGCCTAGGATTGGAGGCTGGGTTATGTGCTCCCTGATAGGGACTCCTCAGCTGTGTCCTCTCTGGCTGGTAGACTCCCCTGAGTAGGGACCTGTGTGTGGTCTCAGCAGTGCTTCCTCCCAGGGCTTTCCCCAGGGCTGAAGCCAACTGCTATCATCCTCAGTGTGTGTTCTGAGCTGAGCTCCAGCATCAGGGCTCAAGGAGGGGCTTAGCAGTCACTGGATGGACCCCATGTGCATGGACAGCCCCTCCTGTGAGAGGCTGGAGGAGAAAAGGAGCCCAGCCCCTGTGGGGACTAGAGTCTGTGTCACCATGGATTGGATTTTTAAATCCTTGTCCCACCCTCTCACTGCCCCAGTAAGTACAGGAATCCCCAGGAACACAGAGCAACCAGTCAGCCTATGTCAGCCACTCTGTCTTAGAGGCTGGAGGAAATTTAATCTGGCCCTTGATGCATCATCCATAAACGTGTTTTCAGGTTCTAAGTCCCAGCCTGTGCTGTGTCAGCCGCCCTCTCTCTCTGCATCCCTGGGATCATCAGCCAGACTCACTTGCTCCCTGACCAGTGGCTTCAGTGTGGGGACTTCTGCCTTAGCCTGGTTCCAGCAGCAGCCAGGAAGCCCTCCTGAGTATCTGCTGAGGTGCTCCTCAGACTCAACAGGTCTCTGGTATCCCCAGGTGCTTCTCTGGCTCCAAAGATGCCTCGACCCATGCAGGGCTTCTGCTCATCTCTGTGCTGCATCTCTGAGCTGACCATTACTGTGCTGCAAATCATGGTGGTGGGAACAGCTTTCATTACTTACAGTGTCTCAGATAAGGAGGGAGTAGTACAAAGACCTCTGGGCCCACAGACCTTGGCTTCAGAATATTTTTATTGAGAAACTTAACCTGGAGACACACACAGGGGGTACATACCTGTTGGAAGATCTGTTCTTCAGCAGAAGAGAAAAACCCAGGTCATGCCTGCAAGTTGACACATCACAGGGCATCCCAGGAAGGCAGGGACAGATGAGATATCAGACCTCAACTGCATATTCCCAGAGGGTCTGGGAAAGTTGGACAGGAACAAACCCATTGTCTGTTCATGAACCTGCTGCCCGGTGATATTCATCCACAGTCAGTTCTATCATCTTATCCCATAAAGTGTGACCTTGTGTCACTACTGATATATCCATCCACCTTGGTGCTAGATGGTGCTTTACTTTTTCCCCTTTGGGAAAATCTTTGAGCATTTGAACTATTTCTCTGCTTCAATAGCATCTCTCACTTTCTGGCTCTGTCTCTTAGTCTCTGGCTCTCTGGAAACTGGTTTCTTTCTTCTACCGAGATGGGGTGTCCAAAGATTATGGGTGGGCACTGTACTACCTGGGGCTCAAGGTTGGGATGGGAAGGGTTCCCAGCCCCTCCTCAACAATTGCCAGGATGTGCCAGTGTCCGCTTGGGACTCGCATGTGTCTTGGGATTGGACAGATCATGGCCAGAGCCCCTTTGTGCAGGCAGAGGTTTGGGCAGCTGGGGAGGGGAGGGCGGGCAGGTAGAAATAAGTCCTCCCTCCTCTGGGTGCTGAAGGTGTGCTGGCCACTTGTATGACTGGACTTGCTGACTGGTGCTGAATCTGAGGTTTGGCTGGGCCCTGCTTCTCCAGCTTCCACCTGACAGAGACCTGCCCAGGATACAGTGTGGCACTTAGGAGGCTGGGCCCAGCTGGCTACAAGTGTTGTGGTGTGGGGCCCACTCAGGACTGCATGCAGCACTTGCCAAGCCTGAGGGTCGCTCCAGCTTTTGGTCTCTCAAGGTGGCTGTAACCCCCAGGGTTGAAGTAAGCTATAGCCAGCTCCAGTAATGTTGATTATAGCAAGATCCTTGTCAGCCAGTCTGTCCCTCCCTCAAACACAGTTCTTCCCTAGCCTGGCCCGAGGACGTGTAGGCCTGTAGGGGATGGGGTGAGCAGGGGCTACCCTACAGCAGCAAGGACAAAAGGGAGGTCTCTTGGGTCAGGCTGGCATGAGGTGGGGCAAGGGCCCATGGAACTTAGGTTGCTTGGTGGGCCATGGCTTTGGCGGTGGTCTGTTCCCCACACACCTCTCCAAGGGTTCTAGGCTTGGTACAGTGGAAAATGTGGGATGCCCTTGAGCTCTTCTGGCCCCTGTATCCTGGGGTACCCAGATCCCCTCAATCCCTCTGGGCCCTGCCTGAGATGGGGGGACAGCAGGGAGACAGAATAGGCTGTGGCAGGGAAGGCTGTGAAGGCGGCTGTCAGGAGAGCTCAAATAGCCCCCTAGGACAAGCCCTGTTCCCCAGCAGGTGGAAGAAAGATGGAGGTGGTTGTGTTGTGGTGGAGAAAGGGCATGAAGTGTAGGCACCAGGGGCAGGCAGGAGTTTGCATGTGCATTCATGCACATGTGTGTGAGTGCACAGGGCTGGGCCTCCCAACCTCCCCCGCCCAACCTGGGTGCAGCCAGGAGGTGCGGAAGGCAGGGATTTCACTGGATTCGAAGGCCTCATATGCTGGGCCAAGGGCTAGAGGTCTCCCCTGAGGGCAGGGCCTGGAAAAGACACCCTGCCCAGAGCTTGGCAGCTTCCTATGCCAGGGACAGGGAGGCCCACCCTACTTGGTGAGGACACAGAAAGGCAGGTGCTGGGAGAAGTACTTGGAGACCTCAGGGGTGGCCACAGGGCAGCTGGTCAGCTTCTGCCCCTCGACCTCCTGTAGCCACAACAGGCCCCACTGCCCCAGGGTGATCAGCAGTGGGAAGCCTGACAGAGACAAGAAATGCCACCATCTCTTGGCCAGGAGCTCCTGCAGCCTGAAGTCCCACACCGGGCAGCACAAACATAGGTAGAGCCTGTGGAGGGATGATGTGGTCGGCAAATAGTTAAGGCCAGTATCTGTGATGTGCACACAACCTGGTGCTTAGGGATTTTAATTAATTAAATAATTCATTCATTCATTCATTCATTTTAATTTTAGGAAATAAGTTTCCCTCAGAGAAGTTATGGTTCATTGCCTTCTAACTTCCAGTGTTATTCTTGAGGGGTCCAAATTCTCTCTGATTTTTAAAAAGGTTTTATTTATTTATTTGTCAGAAAGTGAGTGAGTGAGTGAGTGAGAGAGCACAAGCAGGGCAACAGCAGACAGAGGAGAAGCAGGCTCCCCACGCATGAGGGACCCCAATATTGGTAGTAACCTGGGCCACAAACACACTGTCCTCTCTCTGAAGCAGCTATGCATGAACTTGGACCAGATCCTACAGACTCTCTCTGACAACACCCCCCCCCACTCCTCTTCTCCTCTGTGCTCTCATGTCCCTCAAGCTTCAGTCTCTCCCTCTGGCTCTTCAGTCTGAGCTCTGTCTCCATGTCAGGATTTCAGAGAAAACTGGAAATGATTGTACTGTAGTTTCTAGTCTCTAGGGTCCATTTCTGGGGAGGAGAATGACTAGAAAATAGAGCTGCGTGGAACCATTCATATTCTCCATCTTGTCTCTTTCACTCAAAAAGACCTGGACTTCTGATTCAGGGAATCGTAAAAAGGTCTGCTCTCAAATCAGTCCTCACTCCCTAAATAAATCCTTCCCCATGGAGAATGTAAGATTCCAGGCTCAGAGCTTCTCCCCTGGAGCTCAAGGCCCACAGGGATGTGGGACAAATCCCCTGTGCTCTTGAGGATGGGCCGTGACTCCCTCAGTCATCCCTGTGACATCTCCAAAAAGGCTGGACCTCTGCTGAGACTCCATTATCCCATCCCAGGGTCACAGGGATGTGATGGCAGGGACACTTATCTCTACATTTCCTCCACTCTGATGTGGGACCTTGGACAGAAACTTCTGGGTCTGGTTGGTCTTGGGTAATAGAATTTCCTTCGTCTAGTCATTGGGGGCTGAGTGAACAATTGTTCTGTTCTGAACTTGCTGAACACAATGCACAGGGAGCACAGCTATGCCCACCCCTGAGTCCAGTCTGGTCCCAAATATTCCCTTCCTGGAGGCTCTGTGTGTGTTTGGTAATTGAATCTTTGAGATGGCTCTGAAGTTCATAAGAACAGCTTCTTGGGTTTCACTGACACCACATCAGATTTTTACAAGCAGTTCCAGACCCATGATACACAACTTAAGACTGTAATAATAATAATAATAAATCAAATGATCTTAGAAAGAAGTTTATAGACCCCCTTTCAACTGAAAACAGAAGGCATTTATTTTCTGTTGTTTTTCCATCCATGCTTTTAACCATAAATTCCAACCATTTTCTATCCATGACAAACAGATCTGACAAAAGTACACTAGTCATTGTACTTGCACCTTCTCTTTGTCATTGTCCCTGAGTTTAAATCAATCTGACTGACTTAAATTAGGATAAACTAACATGTATCATTTCAAGTGCACAGCTGGCAAAGTGATCACTAATAAATAAAATGTGCCACTGCATACCCATCAGCAGTGTCACTCTTTTCCTCCTAGAACTTCCTGCAGTTTTGCCCTTTGTGTTCTGAGGTCAGTGTCACACAAAGTCTCACGTGGCAGGGCTCCCACAGACTAGTGTCTCTGCTGGGAAGACAGATCCTAAGAGGGAATCACTGCCCCAGTGTGTGGAGAACTGTTGTTTCAAACAGGTATAAATAGTGACCGATGACAAAGATGTTCAGTGAGTAATCCTTCTAGGAAGTCACGCCAGGGTTTCTACCCACAACATCTCCTCAGCGCTTCCACTGGAAACTACGAAGAAGTCACCTAAAAGAAAGGGATCAGCATCCTGCAGAGAAGGGGCCATGTGTCCTTTGGGTTCCAGCACTGCTCTGAAATTCATCTTGATCTAAGTGGAGTTTGTGCAGAGACACCATTTGAATCCTGAGCCATGAGAGCCACAGACAGACTCACCCTGAGGAGTCTAAGTAGAGCATAATGTCTGTCCTACGATGGTGGAAGGACACATAAGGGGAGCCCTGGTTTGGCTCTAATGCAGCATACAGTGGTCAGTGCAGCGGGAAGGCCAGAGCACTCTGATGAGCTCTGGTCACCATGTAACACAAGGGTGTTTCTGGGCCTGGACGCCAGAGGTGCTTGGGTTCCCTTTTTGAGTGCTAGGAGGTGATCAGAGCTGGGACCTGTCATCTGGCTCTGCCTGTGCCCTCTTCTCTAGGCTCACAGCTGGGCACTTCCCACCCAATAGTTCCACACAACAACAGTCCCTGCTCTCCTCCCTGACTCCCCCAGTGAGGAACCTGACTCAGAGTCAGTGAGGGGTCAGACAGCTGGGGTCTCATTTGTATGAACAGTCCCTCCCTCTCTCACAGGTTGAAGAGGGGAAGGGAGAGATTAAGGGAGATCTGAACCCTAATACTTGCCAGGTAAGACACTCTGACACAGACAGAGCTTGAACATGCTAGGGACAGTCTGTGTCCCCATGTTGTTGAAAATATCATGAGAGAAAAGGGAGACACACAAGTATTAGTATCAATACAAATAAGATGTTACTAGAGTATGAGGAGGGTGTAGTTGGGGGGTGGAGCTGCAGCATTGACAGGGAGCCCTGGATTCTAATGTGTTGTGATGGTGTCCTGAGGCTGCAGTGATGATGAGGAGCAGGAAGGGAACATAAAGACAGAGACTGGATGGAGGCTGTGGATGGTGCCCACATCACATTAAGAGCCTTGATGAGGGGTGGCAAGGGAGGTGTGGAAGGAGCATCAGGTTCCCCATGACATGGAGGATTCAGGGACTGAGGATGGGGGCAGGAAGGAGAAGCAGTTGCAGGTCTTGGGAACAGGGAAGGAAGGGGCCTCCACCCACTGAAACAATGGGAGGACCCACCTCTGATGGAGGAGGACTTCCATCTCTGGATCCCAAGAAAGAGGATCAGCCCTGACCCAGAAGATTGTATATTAGATTTCCAGGAATGCAGATGTTTGCTTACTCTCATCTGACATGTGATAGAATGTCACCCGTGCCTGTTGAAAATCAGGGAATTTTTACAAGAACACTACATAGGGATGAGCTCAGTCCCTTTGTTTAAAAATGCACGTGAGTGAGAGTGATGAAAAGTGTGCTGAACCAGGCACAGGGTCCCCATCATACAGGAGAGAGACTCATCCTTCAGGGGCTCAGCCTGGGCCTCACTGTCTTTGACCTGGACAGTTGTCTCAGAGGAAGGAGGCACAGTTGGGCACAGTGGTCCTGCGTCAGCACCCATTTGTCCAGGATGGCTACAGAGCTTGGGCTGAGATGGCAGGAAGCTGACCGATCATATTTCAGAAGACACCACTGTTGGCAAGCCTACTGGGTTCTCCTGAGTCCCTGTGATGCCCTCTCCCCCTTCCTGCAGCTCAGCACCTCCAGCTGCAGCCTGGCTTCTGACCATTCTGATGGTCCCTCCACAGAGCAGTTCCAGGCCAGTCCAGGCTCACTCCCACCCATAGGGCTTGATCTGAAATTCAGGTAGTCTCATGTGAGGAAGAAACATAAAATAAATTCCTCATGATGGAATTCCTCTGACAGCCTGCATCTTGCTTACACCTCGAACTGGACACAGTGTTGGTCAGAGGTTTTTCCTGCTCAAACTCAAATCAGTTCAAGTCTGATCCAGAGGAGAAGCGGCAAGATGGCAGAGGAGTAGGAGACCGATTATCATCAGGTCCCAGAAATTTACCCAGATAGCTATCAAACTATTCTGAACAGCTACAAATTCTACAGGAGATAGAAGAGAAGAAGAGCAGCAATTCTAGGAACAGAAAATCGACCACTGTCTGGAAGGTAGGCCATGCGGAGATGTGAATCTGAAGCGATGGGAAGATAGACCCCGGTGGGAGGGGCCGGCTCCCCGCAAGTGAGAGAGCAGCAGAGCACGAACTCAGAACTGTTAGAAGTCTGTTCCACCGAGGGACGTCGCCCCAGAGGCCAAGCAGTGGGTGAAGCCCTCACGGGGACAGTGTGGTCTCAGGACCCACGGGGACACAAAAAGACCAGGGATGTCTGAGTGCGACAGAGCTCCCAAGTTTCAGAGAGAAGCTGACGGGAGAGATGGAGCTGAGCTGAGAAGGTGTCTCTCAGCTCGTTATTACCTTGGGCAGTGATCCAAAGCACAATAGGGCCACTGCTCTGTAAGCAGGGCCCCCACGGTTGGCAGACCTGCAGAGAACCCTCCTTCCTCCTCTGTGAGGAGCGGTGTGGGAGTGGCTGCAGGAATCTGCTGGGTTTGGAGATTCTAAATGGGGCTGCGCTCCAGAGATAGAGATGCTCGGTCACAGGCCAGGTGAGCTCGGAGAGAGGCTGGAGATCAGGGACACGAGAGTAATGGACTGCTTGTCTCTGAGGCACACTGAGGACTGAGGCCCCGAGCTTTCAGCTCCTTTGGGACAGAGACTGGGAGGCCTCCATTTTCAGTCCTGTCCTCCAAAGCCCTACAGAAAGCATTCAGGGAACAAAAGCTCCCGAGAGTGAACCCAAGCTGATTACTTAGCCTGGCCCCTGATGAGGGTGGTGCGATTCCTCATCGGGCAAAGACACTTGAGAATCACGGCAACAGACTCCTCGCCCAGAAGACCAGAAAAAAACATCCAGGCAAAGCCAAATTCAAGATTGCTGAGAATTGTGGAACTCCGGAGCTAGGGGAAAGCAACGCAGAGAATTAATGGCTTTTCCCCCATAATCCTTTAGTCGTTCAAAGTTAAATTCCTTGAATTTTATTTTTGTTCTTACTCTTTTCTTTTAGATTTTTTCCTTTTTCCTATTGTAAAGTTTTTAACTATTATATCTTATCAACACTCTTTGATCTTTTCTAATTTTCATTGTTATGATCATATTTTATCCCTTCATTGTATTTAACCTTATTTTTTGTATACAGATAGGGTCTGTTCAACTCACCAGTCTAATAGATATAGATACAGATAGAGATAGAGATAGTTATAGAAACAGAAATAGATAATATAGATACAGATACAGGATTTTGTTTTATTTATTTATTTTTTGTTTTGTTTTTGTTTGTTTCAGGGTTTTTTGTTTTGTTTTTTGGCTTTTTTCTGCCTTCCTTTCTCCCGAGTTACTTTCTTCTGAGTAAGTTAGTATATATTTCTCTGGGGTCATTGTTATCCTTTAGAATTTGATTCTCTCATCCATCTATTCTTATCTGCATAAAATGACAAGACAGAAAAAATCAACACACACAAAAAAACAAGAGGCAGTAATGATGGCTAGGGACCTAATCAATGTGGACATTAGTAATATGACAGAACTAGAGTTCAGAATGAAGATTCTTAAGGTGCTGGCTGGGCTAGAAAAAACCATGGAAGATAATCTCTCTCTGGAGAAATAAAAACCGGGCGCCTGGGTGGCTCAGTGGGTTAAAGCCTCTGCTTTCGGCTCAGGTCATGATCTCAGCATCCTGGGATCGAGGCCCGCATCGGGCTCTCTGCTCAGCAGGGAACCTGCTTCCTCCTCTCCCTGTCTCTCTGCCTTCCTCTCTGCCTACTTGTAATCTCTCTCTCTGTGTCAAATAAATAAATAAAATCTTAAAAAAAAAAAGAAATAAAAACGCTTTCTGGAGAAATAAAAGAACTAAAATCTAACCAAGCTGAAATCAAAAAAGCTATTAATGAGGTGAAATAAAAAAAATGGAAGCTCTTACAGCTAGGATAAATGAGGCAGAAGATAGAATCAGTGAATTAGAAGACAATATATCAGAGAATAAAGAAGTGGAGGAAAAGAGAGACAAACAACTACTGGACCATGAAGGGAGAATTCGAGAGAAAAGTGATACCATAAGAAGAAACAATATTAGAATAACTGGGATCCCAGAAGAGGGATAGAGAGAGAAAGAGAGGGGAAGAAGGTATATTGGAGCAAATGATAGTACAGAATTTCCCTAATTTGGTGAAGGGAACAAGCATCAAAATCCAGGAGGCACAGAGAACCCCCCTCAAAATCAATAAAAATAGGTTCGCACCCCATCATCTAATAGCAAGACTTACAAGTCTTAGTGACAAAGAGAAAATCCTGAAAGCAGCTCAGCCCAAGTGGTCTATAACATACAATGGTAGAAATATTAGAATGACAGCAGACCTATCCACAGAGACCTGGCAGGCCAGAAAGAACTGGCATGATATATGCAAATCACTAAATGAGAAATACATGCAGCCAAGAATACTATATCCAGCTAGGCTCTCATTGAAAATAGAAGGAGAGATAAAAAGTTTCCAGGACAAACAAAAACTCAAGGAATTTGAGAACACCAAGCCAGCCCTCCAGGAAATATTGAAAGGGGTCCTCTAAGCAAAGAGAGCTTAAAAGAAACATAGACCAGAAAGGAAGAGAAAGGATATACAGTAACAGTCACCTTACAGGCAATACAATGGCTCTAAATTCATATCTCTCAATAGTTACTCTGAATGTAAATGGACTAAATGCCCCAACTAAAAGACACAGGGTATCAGAATGGATAAAAAAACAAGACCCATCGATATGCTGCCTAGAAGAAATTCATCTTACACGCAAAGACACCTCCAGATTTAAAGTGAGGGGGTGGAAAACAATTTACCATGCCAATGGACAGCAAACAAAAGCTGGAGTGGCAATCCTAATATCAGATAAATTAGATTTCAGGACAAAGAATATCATGAGAGATGAGGAAGGACACTAGCTCATACTTAAAAGATCTGTCCAACAAGAAGATCTAACAATCGTAAATGTCTATGCCCCTATTATGGGAGCAGCCAATTATATAAACCAATTAATAACAAAATCAAAGAAACACATTGACAATAATAAAATATTAGTAGAGGACTTTAACCCCCTCCTTACTGAAATGGACAAATCAGTAAAGCAAAAGATCAACAAGGAAATAAAGGCTTTAAATGACACCCCGGACCAGTTAGACATCACAGATATATTCAAAAAATTTCCATCCCAAAACAACAGAACACACATTCTTCTCCAGTGCATATGGAACATTCCCCAGAATAGACCATATTCTGGGTGACAAATCAGGACTCAACTGGTACCAAAAGTTTGGGATCATTCCCTACATATTTTCAGACCATAATGCTCTGAAACTAGAACTTAATCACAAGAGGAAAGTTGGAAAGAACTCAAATACATGGAGGCTAAAGAACATGCTACTCAAGAATGAATGGTCAACCAGGAAATTAAAGAAGAATTTAAAAAATTCATGGAAACAAATGAGAATGAGAACACAACTGTTCAAAATCTTTGGGACACAGCAAAAGCAGTCCTAAGAGGAAAGTATATAGCAATACAAGCCTTTCTCAAGAAACAAGAAAGGTCTCAAGTACACAACCTAACTCTACACCTACCAAGCTAGAGGAAAAACAGCAAACAAAGCCTACACCCAGTAGGAGAAGAGAAATAATAAGATCAGAGAAGAAATCAATGAAATAGAAACCAAAAGAACAGTGGAAAAAATCGAAAAAACTGGGAGCTGGTTGTTAGAATGAATTAATAACATTTATAAACACTTGGCCAGACTTTTCCAAAAGAAAAGAGAAAGGATTCAAATTAAGAAAATCATGAATGAAAGAGGAGAGATCACAACCAACACCAAAGAAATACAAACAATTCTAAGAACGTATTATGAGCATAAACACTTGGCCAGACTTTTCCAAAAGAAAAGAGAAAGGATTCAAATTAAGAAAATCATGAATGAAAGAGGAGAGATCACAACCAACACCAAAGAAATACAAACAATTCTAAGAACGTATTATGAGCAACTCTACACCAGCAAATTGGACAATCTGGAAGAAATGGATGCATTCTAAGAGAAATATAAACTACCAACATTTAAAGAAGAATTAATACCTATACTCCTGAAACTGTTCCAAAAAATAGAAATGGAAGGAAAACTTCCAAACTCATTTTATGAGGCCAGAATTACCTTGATCCTAAAACCAGCAAAGACCTCATCCAAAAGGAGAATTACAGACCAATATCCTTGATGAACACGGATGCAAAAATCCTCAAGAAAATACTACCCGATAGGTTCCCACAGCAAATAAAAGGATCATTCACCACTACCAGGTGGGATTTATTCCTGGGCTGCAAGGTTTGTTTAACATTCTCAAATCAATCAATGTGCTATAATGCTATAAGACATTTATTAAAGAAAGAACAAGAACCATATGATCCTCTCAAAAGATACTGAAAAAGCATTTGACAAAGTACAGTACACTTTCTTGATCAAAACACTTCACAGTGTAGGCATAGAGGGTACATAACTCAATAACATCAAAGCCATCCATGAAAAACCCAAAGAGAATACCATTCTCAATGGTGAAAAACTGAGAGCTTTTCCCCTAAGGTCAGGAACATGGCAGGGCTGTCCACTATCACCACTGCTATTCAACATAGTACTAGAAGTCCTAGCCTCAGCAATAAGACAACAAAAACAAATAAAAGGCATCCAAATTGGCGAGGAAGAAGTCAAACTCTCACTCTTTGCAGAATGTATGATACTTTCTGTGGAAAACCCAAAGGACTCTACTCCAACAGTGCTCAAAACTGCTAGAATTCATACAGGAATTCAGTCAACTGTCATGATATAAATATCAATGCACAGAAATCAGTTGCATTTCTATATACCAACAACAAAAAAGAAGAAAGAGAAATGAAGGCATCAATCCCATTTACAATTGCATCCCAAACCATAAGATACCTAGGAATAAACCTAACCCAAGATGCAAAGAATCTGTATTCAGAAAACTATAAAGTACTCATGAACGAAATTAAGGAAGACACAAAGAAGTGGAAAAACATTCCATTCTAATGGATTAGAAGAACAAATACTGTGAAAATTTCTATGCTACCTAGAGCAATCTACACATTTAATGAAATCCACATCACAACACCAGCAATTTATTTCAAAGAAATGGAATAAAGAATCCTAAAATTTATATGGAAGCAGAAAAGACTCTGAATAGCCAAAGGAATGTTGAAAAAGAAAACCAAAGTTGGTGGCATCACAATTCCAGCCTTCAAGCTCTATTACAAAGCTGTCATCATCAAGACAGTATGGTACTGGCACAAAAACAGACACATAGATCAGAACAGAAGCACATCAATCAGTGGAACAGAATAGAGAGCCCAGAAATGGACCCTCAACTCTATGGTCAATCAATCATCGACAAAGCAGGAAAGAATGACCAAAGGAAAAACGACAGTCTCTTCAACAAATGGTGTTGGGAAAACTGGGCAGCCACATGCAGAAAAATGAAACGGGATCATTTCCTTACACCACACAGAAAAATAGACTCAAAATGGATGAAAGACCTCAATGTGAGAAAGGAATCCATCTAAATCCTTGAGGAGAACACAGGCAGCAACCTCTTCCACCTCAGCCACGGCAACTTCTTCCTAGGAACATCACCAAAGGCAAGGGAAGCAAGGGCAAAATAAACTATTGGGACTTCATCCAGATTAAAAGCTTTTGCACAGCAAAGGAAACAGTCAACAAAACCAAAAGACAACTGACAGAATGGGAGAAGATATTTGCAAATGACATAACAGATAAAGGGCTTGTATTCAAAACCTATAAAGAACTTCTCAATCTCAACACCCATAAAACAAATAACTTGGTCAAGAAATGGGTAGAAGTCATGAACAGACATTTCTGCAAATAAGACATCCAAATGGCCAACAGACACTGAAAAAAGTGCTCAACATCACTCGGCATCAGGGAAGTACAAATCAAAAACACAGTTAGATACCACCACACACCAGTCAGAATGGCTAAAATGAACAAGTCAGGAAATGGCAGATGTTGGCAAGGATGCGGAGAAAGGGGAACCCTCCTACACTGTTTCAAATGCAAGGCAGTGCAGTCACTTTGGAAGACAGGATGGAGGTTCCTCCAAACGTTGAAAATAGAGCTACCCTACGACTCTGCAATTGCATTAATGGGTATTTACCCTAAAGATACAAAGGTAGTCATCTTCAGGGGCACATGCACTTGAATGTTTATATCAGCTATGTCCACAATAGCCAAACTATGGAAAGAACCTAGATGTCCACCAACAGATGAATGGATAAAGAAGATGGTGTGTGTGTGTGTGTGTGTGTGTATACACACGCACACAATGGAATACTATGTAGCCTTCAAAAGAATGAAATCTTGTCTTTTGCAATGACATGGATGGTTCTAGAGGGTATTTGCTCAGTGGAATAAGTCAATCAGAGAAAGACAATTATCATATGATCTCTGTGATACGAGAAGCTTAAGGGGCAGGGCTGGAGGTCATCAGGGTTAGGGAGGGAAAAATAATGAAACAAGATATGATCAGGAAGGAGACAAAACGTTAGAGACTCTTAATCACCCAAAACAAACTGAGGGTTACTGGGGGGGAGTGGGAAGGTAGGGATAGGGTGGATGAGTCTTGCACATTGGGGAGGTTTTGTACTACGGTGAGTGCTGTGAAAGGTGTAAGCCTGATGATTCACAGACCTGTACCCCTCAGGCAAAAAATAAATTAAAAAAAATAAAATGAGTTATTTAATACATCATTTCACCAGATACAATTTAGCTTGTCCATGGCACTGACTTATGTTTACCTTTAAAAGACCAATATAAATCTATCAATGAGTATAACATGTAAATTTTACATTATAGTCTTCCTTTACTGCTCCTACAGTTGCATCATTTTTTTGCATAGATTTTCTTTTACCTCTTTTGAAAAATATAAATGTAAGGAGCCTGAACATCTGAAGGAAGATCCTTCAGTTTCTTAAAATCTAGACCCTATTTTTGAACAAAATTATGCTGCTTTCTTAACACTTGCCTTTTCCAGCCTTCCTACATTTATTTAGTTTCTTTTTATTTACATTTTCTTTTTCTTAATTAGTCTTCCTACATTCTATCCCCAAAGCTGCTCAGAGCTGCCCATGGAGGAGGATAAAAGATCCATGGAGAACATAGTCAAGCCTGATGAGGACGTCGTTAGAATTGAGTGAGGGAGAGATTTTGAACCTCCCCATGAATGATAAGGTCAGGAAACAATGCTTTCTGTTGCTCTTTCTTATCTGGGAATATATATATGTACGTGTGTGTGTGTGTGTGTGTGTGTGTGTGTGTGTGTGTGTGTGTGTGTGTGTGTGTATAGCCTAAACATAAAATTTCTAGCTCAAAGAGTAGAGTTATTAGCGATGTAAGCAATGGGAAATTTCCACAATAAAGTTTCTTTGATGTCAAAAAATAGGCAGTTTTATAAAGAAAGAATCACTATATTTCCAGAAAAGCACAGCTCCCCCCAGGGATCTTCAGACATTCCCCACAGGCAAATATGAGTGTGGACAGTACCTCTTCTGTTGAATGGGGATCCACTGGGCAGAAGAAGCTCCCTTTGGTGAGCTTGGTAGGTCTTTATGCTATCCTGACTTTTCTCTACCACTTGGATATTCTTTCTGTATGAACTATGTCTTGTCTCCCAGTACAAAGTCTTGTCAAAATAACACCAAACACACTCTTGAATATTTCATCTGAGATTGGGTAAAGAGAAGGTTAGTTTCACAGAAATACTAGTTCCAGCTTTTAGAATATCTGAAGTTTATTCCTTAAAGCAGTACACATACTTTGATTCATTTGTTATGAGTTTTTAAAGGGTAACTACTTACCACGTGACTGTATCTAAGCATATTAAGTAAAATATGGCATATCACCTTAAATATATAGCTGACATTACAAGAAAGGAAGGAAAAATCCAATGAATCTAAAAATAGAGAAACTGGCCATCTGAATGATGAGCAGTTACTGATGACTTAACAATCAAAATGGCATTTCCTTGCCTATGTAATCAAGCTGTATGTATTTCAATGGCCGTGAAGTGAAGAAGACAAGGTGAGGAATTGGAAGTGAGATAGTGACCTAAAACTGGGTTGGAGTTTACCTTTAGCATAGAGAGAAAGTAAAAAGACAAATCCCTCAACCAATATGGTAAGGATACGTACAGTTTGTCATGGTCTGGACTATGCCTGGAAAAAAAAATATTCTGAGAATGTATAACCATACTCCTACCTCCACTTGAGTTTAGGTTTTGTATTTATGTGATTTACAAGGTCCAGGGAACATTAAATTGAGAAATTAACATGTAAATCCATCCCAGATTGTAACAAATCCAAGAAATACTGAAGCCCCACCCCTCAAGAAGTTCAGATAATAGAATGATCAGCCATAAATTCTAAATAATTATGTTTAAAATAAGGGAAAGAAAATTAAGATAGGGTCAAAACTTGAGAAATTCAGTGTTAAAAATTAAACATATTTGAAAAGGAACCAAAGAAAAGTCTATTAATAAAAATATTTCATTAAATTTAAATCTCTAATGGGTGAGTTAATGAGGACATCAGACAGAGGCCGAGAAAATAAGCATCCCAACAGGTAGATTTTTATGGAAATCAAAAGAACAAGTTAGGGTATCTGCCCTACCAGGTAACAAGATCTATTTTTATAAAGAAATACCAATTAGAACAGTATAATGTGGGTGCAAGGATAAACAGAGAATAGGGAACAATAGTAAGACATAAAGTGGCTTATGATCTTCACCCATTCTATGGGCAGAAGCATTCTGGAAAAGGAGTTTAGCACCAAGCAAAGCATATTCTACCAACACCCATTCCAGATATTGCCAGAGAGTAACGATGAGAAGCAAGACCCTCCCAGAGAGTGGACTTTGAGCTCAGTCCCTAAACGAAGTGGAACTGGGTGGCTCCCCACGGGAGGGGTAAGTGTTTTAGGGAGCTCTTGGTCCTTCTGGCATTGGGTGGGGATGTGTGACTAGTGGTGACCAGTGAGTTGTGAGCGGAAGTGGTGGTGCAATGACTTTGGGACCAGAGTGTTTACATGCAGACAGGATACCCTGCTGAGCTCTCCACCACTTGAGAGTGTAGCTGCTTCATCACCCAGGTTCTAGAGTAAGGCGTTGTGGGAGAGTCTCCAACCATATTGTACTGCACACCTGTCACATGAGCAAGAAATAAATAAACTTCATTGTTTCCAAGCAGGGCAATGTGTGGGTCGTTCCCTGCCTGGTCTTTTCTAACTTATGGTAAGAACTCAGTGTTATGAAGGGAAATTATAATAATAACATTTTAATGAGCAGTAAAACTAATATATTACTCATTAATGGTAGCCTCTTACCTTACATTACTACAAGTTTACATTGGAATGTAGTTTGGACATTTTATATGGGTTTATTTAACATGTCCTCTGTTTTTAATTGTGTCATATTTTGTCTTTCAGTTAATTCTCTCCCAAGACTTCCTGTTCTCTCACTGAGCCTTATCTTTTTTTCCTTCTACCTGATTATTGACAATAATTTAACTTGCTCTTGTTTGTTTTGTTATCCCCATTTTACACTAATCTTTACACTTCCTTGAGCAGGGGGGAGAGTNGGGGGGAGAGTGATCTTTGCATTATCCCCACCATCCTGCCCCTCCTTAAACAAGGGGAGAGTCTGCTTTGGTTGCATTGGACACCAACACACAATGTAGGCAATATCCTTCTGTCTCTGATGAGGACTGAATCCCCTTTTAAGATGGAGGGAGGGACGTTGTGCACAGCACCCAAACCAAAAGGCCCTCTCTAGAGGACAGACATTAAATTGGATCAGCACTATGTTCCAGAGATNCATGTTCCAGAGATGTCAGATCCGCCAAATCCCCCTCTGATTCTCTGATGCTTTGGAGAAAATGGCCTGATTCAGGGAGAATCTCAACAATACAGCAATTCCAAGTAGCCCTCCTTCTTTCATCTCTTAATGGAACTCCAGACTCCCCGCAGGATATCACTTTTTATCATGAGTCCCTCACAGTAGGGGAGACCTGTTGTGTTTTACACTATGAAGACAGGAAGCAACAATAAACACATTGCTATGGGTTGAATTGTGTTTCCCTTCAGGAAATAGGTTGGATTCTTAACCCCCGGTACCTCGGAATGTAGACTTATTTGTAGATAGGCTATCTGTAGAGGGAATAAAATGAGAATGAGGTCACTAGGGTTGGCCATAATCCAAACTGACTCATATTCTTATAAAAAGGGGAATTTTTGTCAGAGACAGACATGCACGAAGAGAATGTGATGTGAGGACACACACAGAGAAAACAACTATCTACAAGAGGCCTTGAGAAAATACTTCCCTTACAGGCTTACTAGGAACTAATTCCCTGACACCTTGATCTCGAACTTCTAGTCTACAGCAGTGTGAGACAAGAAATTTCTGTAAGTAAGCTGCTGGGATGGGTACTTTGTTAGGAAGTCATTGCACACTAATATCCACATATTTAGAATTTTTATAACATTATTATTAAAACTAGTAATTAAAGAAATGTCATCAACCCAAATTTCAAACATATCATGGTTTTAAGGAACCAAAATTTGATGATGATTTCCATGGTTACTTCTGAAATTTGGATCATGGATTTTCTTTCAGGATCTATGTTCTGATCCATGATCGGTGTTCGGATGCACTCTCATATTTGTGGTAGGACCCCTGTCATCCTCTGGACTCTGACAGTGACCATCACCCTCTGCCTATTTAAGTTACTTCTCTTATTTTAGATGGGAATTACATCTAAATACATTTTACTTTTGACATTAAAATGGTAGCTCTAAGTAACCCACCCCAGACACCCACAGATCCTGTGGGGGAATCTGAGAGAAAAAAAAAAGAATCAGATATCTATAACGCCCAAGCCTAAAGAAGCAGGAAATCTTAGTCTGGAGAATGGGAAGTTAGGGAGAGAAGGGACACACTTCCTGGATGACTGAGGGATGAGCTGTTGACCATATCTAATGAGGATAAAGTGAACAGTTCCTGAGTAGAGAAGCAACCCGGAAATAGGATTTCCTCAAGACATCAGGTGTTTCCCAGTTCCACTGCTGGCACTTCTTACTTATAACATCACAGAATTGTAAGAGCCCTCTGTCTCCCAAATCATAAAAGACTCTTAATCTCAGGAAACAAACTGAGGGTTGCTGGAGGGGAGTGGGGTGGGAGGGATGTGGTGGTTGGGTGATAGAAATTGGGGAGGGTATGTTCTATGGTGAGCACTGTAATTGTGTAAGACTGATGAATCACAGACCTGTACCCCTGAAGCAAATAGTATTATGATATATTAATTTTTAAAAAAGAGCTTTCTGTCTCCTTCCATATAAAATAATGGCAGTCAAGGACGTTCAAGTAAGATTACCATAAAATTCTGCAATTAAAATACAAAAATGTAAAGGGTTCCTACATATCGACCACATGTCATGGCAATGAATAAAGTTTGATTGTCTAGTTGTTTTGAAACTGTCAAACATTAACATTCTAAGGTAAGTGAAGGCTCACTAACCCAGCCTATGTTGAGAAAACTGCAGGTCGCATCATTTTTAAAAGCCATCCTATAGCAAAATAAAATCATATAAGTGATCACATAGTGACATAGGTTTTGGTACCACCCTGACCTTCTTGAACTCCCCACAACACACATCATCACACATACATGAACTCACCTGTGTGCACACCCATATACTGCGTACGTCTCCAGCCCAATTTTCCAAAGGTGAAAGGAGAATGGGCACTGCTTCTCTCCTGTTATCACTGTAGAAGCTCAGACACAGAGACACACGTGATTTGCTTAAATTCATTTGGCCCACAGATACAAAGACAAGAAAAAAATCAAAATTCCTGACTCCCTTTCCAGTACGTTGTAGTAGACTTTAATATCTCTAGCCATCTTTCTTGGGTGAATCACATCAAATGCACATAAGGATGAGGTCACCTTTGATTGCACAGAAGAATGTTACCATCGTTCTTAAGGAAAAAAATAAAAAGGGAGAAAGGAGCCCCAAGAATATGTCATCGGTTGGTGTTGTCACGCTGCATCTCAAACATTGTGCGTGTGTGCGTGCGTGTGTGTGTGTGCGTGTGTGTGTGTGTGTGTGTGTGTGTGTGTGTGTGTGTGAAAGCTGACCTGATAGAGTATCTGTCCTTGACAGCTGAAATGCCTCTTGCTGTGTAGGATTGAAAGAAAAAGATAACCAGGCAAGTGTACACCATGTCAATGGCAAAAAGAAAAAAAAAAAAAAGAAAGAAAAGGAAGAAAGAAAGAAAGAAAAAAAGAAAAACAAAACAAACAAAAACAATAAAACTGTATCTCTTTCACCTCCAAAGCTTGAAAGTCCTTCAAATACTTGGGCTAGAATCTCCTAAGAGGAATCTATTTTCCATGTAATGGTGTGAATTTCCCACATTGAAACTAAATTTTCGTGACTTCACAAAAGCACTAAGCTTCTGTAGGAAAAATAAAAGATTCTACATCCATTTTATACATTTTGGACAAGCTGGTACTTGACATATTCTATATGTTCTGAATAGTATTGTAATTTCAGATAAATCTCTACTGACATCATTTCACTAATGTCATGNTATGTCATGTCGTTAAAAAGTACCTCATAGGTGAAGTGCCCTTTTCGTGGTTTAACCAAGTAGACAGTAGGAGGCAGGTAGTAAGAGAGAGGAGGAGGCGGTCTAAGAATGCTGCAAGCTCCCTCTCCTGTGCTTTGCTGGGTCTTATAGCCTCTTTTCTCAGTGTTCCCCAAAGTCCTGTGGAATTTGGCTATGGCTCAATGCCTGGAGCATTTCTCACCAGACATACTAGAAAGAGTTCTTCTTGCTCTTTTCCTCTATCCAGGGAAAATATTAAGCAAAGTGGATTACACGGGACTGTTTCTTGCACAAATTGAGTCAGTTAGGAAAATGAGGAGGAAGGTTTGGGCATATAACCACAAATTTGATCTATGAAAGCAGATGACCTTATAACACTGTATAAATCTGTCAAAACCTCATTTCAGAGAGCTCTTTGTACATGGAGAACCACATTGTCTCTTTTTGTAGCCTCTCCTTCCTCCAGCCCCTTTATCCCTAGGAGTTAGCCTGATACTCACTCCAAACATGCTCACTAATTTTGCTGAACGCAATATAAAAACCACTTCGGTGCAAAATTTCACGCTAGGAGTGTAGTTGATGAATAAAAAACTCGTTAGTCCTATGTGTGAAAAATAACCTCATAATACTTAAGACAAAGTAGAATTTTTATTTTTTTAATATTATTTTTATTTGTCAGAGAGATAGAGAGCAAGAGTGAGCACAAACTTGGGGAGTGGCAGGCAGAGGGAGAAGCAGGCTTCCAGCTGAGCGAGGAGATTGATGTGGGACTCGATCTCAGGACCCTGGGATCATGACCTTAGCCAAAGGCAGCCACTTAACAAACTGAGCCATCCAGTCATCCCTAAAATTTTTATTCTTAAGAAGTACAATCTCAAAAACTCACAGATGGGGGAAGCCATCAGACCAGAAAGATCAAGTGTTCTTAGTTTACCCAGTGAGCTTTCAGAAATCTCATGGTAAATAATTACAAATTCTTCCAATATTCTTGTGTTATATGCAGCTTTTCTTTAAAAAAAAACCACTATATTCGGGGCACCTGGGTGGCTCAGTTGGTTAAGTGTCTGCCTTCAGCTTGGGTCATGATCTCAGGGTCCTGGGATCAAGCCCTGCTTTGGGCTACATGCTCAGTGGAGAGCCTCCTTTCCCTCTCCTTCTGCCTGCCACTCTGCCTATTTGTGTGCTCGCTCTTTCTCTGTCCAGTAAATAAATAAATAAAATCTTTAAAAAAGACTATATTCAAAACTTCTTGGTTTCCAAGGAAACCTTCCACACACTAGAATCTAGTCAATGATAATTGCAAACAAAAGCGAGTCCCCGCTTTTAAATTAGAGTATTGTAAGAGATGTCTGGGTTACTGAGTCCATTAAATGACAGACTCTTGACTTCAGCCCAGGTTATTATCTCAGGGTCGTGAGATCAGCTCTGCGCTCAGCCCCAAGTCTGCTTGGGATTCTCTCTCCCCTGCCCCTCCCCCCACCCCATGTAAGCACTCTCTCTCTAAAATAAATAAATAAATCCTTAACAAGAAAGAAAGAAAAGAAGGAAGAAAAGAAGAGGAAAGAAAGAAAGAAAGAAAAGAAAGAAAGGAAGGAAGGAAGGAAGGAAGGAAGGAAGGAAGGAAGGAAGAATATTGAAATGGATGAAATAAGGAAGAGGGTGATTATATCGCAGAGGAGTGCTGTATGATGGGTGAGGTTTTCTCTCATCCTTGCACATAGCAAGTGAGAAGAGGCTATTTCCCTCCAGACTCCAGTTTTGAACTCTGAAGTTTCAATAGAGGGAAAGGAAAAATGGAAAAGTGGACATCCTGTCCAAGTCCTGGTGCTGGGAATCCATGCTGTATATAAGACCAAGAGACTTCTCCTTTCAGACAATTGAGATCATGTCCAGGATTGCAATGGTGCCCACATTCCCAGGGGCCCTCCCTTTCTTGCTCACCTGTCATTCCCTGATGTCCTGCCCTTTTCCTTAATTCTCCCCTCTCTCACCCAGTCTTCCAGAACAGCCAAAATTCCCCCTAAAAACCTTAACTCTCCAATCCAGGACTGCATCTTACAAGCTTCTTAAATTCAAATGAACCTCAAACTTTCAAATGCCCAAGCAGAGACTTTGGGGAAGACAAGATGGTAGTCATGTGACCAGGGATGGAAGTGGAAAGGGGGTGTTATTTATTCTAGGCTCTAATTCCTTTACTTTATGAGAATTAGAATATCATCTTTATACTGAACCCAGAAGAACAGTTTCCCATAAATAACCCTTATCAGGTCAATGTGATATACTTGCCACTTATTCATCTCAAATTACATAGCTTTCTTTCAGGAACGTAGTGAGGAATGAGCGTTCTTCATAGCTGTTTTTGTAATTTCTTAATTTCGCCCCTGAACAGAAAAAGGAACCAGTTTTGTAAAGGAGGTCAAGCATAGGGGCAATTATATGCCTGAATTTTCAAAGATTCAGATTTAGGAGTTATCTTAATGATAACTAAAGTCAGAGAAGCAGATAAGATTTTCTTCTCCCTTTACTTGGATATAGAATCAAAACAAAAATGCTCTTCTGACAGAATATTAAAAGGAACAATATATACATTAGTATCTTGGGAAGACCAATATGTTGCCCAGGGAAATAAGAACTTCCTGGGGATGTTGCAGCATCAGAGAAGTTGATGTGAAGGACACATATGTTGCTCATTGGACTTGGTAACAAAAAATGTTTGAGTGTGTTTACTGAAAGCAGTGTATATGTGTGGAGAGGCAGAAGCCAGATCATAATGAATTAGAGTGAATGGAAGGTCTACAATATTTCTAGCACTATGGCAAATTCAATACCCTGAATGAACCTCCCTACTGGAATAATGAATATACTGGGTATAAACACAACTAAAAACAAAACTAACAAACAACAACAACAACAACAACAAAACCCAACAAACCCACAGCTCTTTAAATGCATTGCTGAGCTGACCTGGTATGGAAGAATATTCATGTCAGAAAAAAGAAATGAAACCAGGAACCCTAGGACATAGACAGTCTAGCTTCTATCTTGGCAGGCTTTTGTCACAACAACCCCAAAGTCTCCAACTCTCACACTAAGAATGACATGGGCTGTGGAGGTGAATGGTAAGTCTATGACCAATCCAAGCAGGAGGGAAATCTAATCAATTCCCATGTAAAGCCGGCGGCCCAATGACTTTGCCTTCAGGGAAAAAGAGAAGAGAGGCAAATTTCTTCTGTCAAATTTCTTGCTGACTGAAAGGAGAACAAATTTTCTCTTTGAAATCTGGAATGGCAAGTGGTCCCATACATGAGATTTTATTCTGAATTCATAATATCTATTAAATCCAAAATTGAATTTAAACTAAAATCAGGTGGGTAGCACACCAGGCAACTAGTAGAAGCAAAAGCAAATCCTCTCTAAGTCTTCACAGAATTCTCACATGGGACATTCATAGAACAGGAGTGGTTCATGTTTAAAAATAATAAACATGCAAAAAAAAAAACAAAACAAGGTGCCATGAGCAAGAGCCTCCAAAAAAAACCAGATGTAGTAAACACCCCAAGGTATGCATTGAAGTGTTTTGAGGGGCCACGGAGTAGCCACAAGAATGCCACAGGATGGTTCACATTTTTGAAGGGAACACAGCAATACTTAGCATCTGTCAGACTGTGAGAGAGCTACTAATCCAGTCACAGTTTCAATCTCAGATCATGCTACATTTCTTTCAATGACTTTAGCTTATCTTTGAGAAGCTGCATGATCAAAAAAGAAAAAAATAAAAGCAAGTGCATGTGAGCATCCGTGTAAAACCAGAATGGAGAAGGCAGTGTCCCATCTTTTTCCAAGATTTGAGAAGTTGTACCCGACCCAATGGTGCACACATCTCATTAGTTCATAGTTGAGATTACTAATTATGCAGCAATATTTTAACTATGCTATTTAATTATGTAATTAGAAAATAATATAATATTTAAATTATTAAATTATGAATAATAATTATGTCATTATTTATCTGACTAATTATGGAAACTTTTTTAAATGTAAAGTCTTATTTCAAACAGTTCGTCTGTTGTTGGAACATAAATACTTGTGAAGTTGCTTGGACCTACCTACTAAGCAGATACTTCTTTTGGTTTGGGGACTTTGAATTTATCACAGGAATTAATTTGGGTCCTCTGGGAAGTAGATTCCATTACAGAGTTGGAACTGTGGGAGCCGTATTGGGGGTAAGGCCTGTGATAAGTAAAGGAGAGAAGAAGAGAAGTAGATAGGGAAAGCGTGGAGATTATGATGCAGGCCTAGTAACTCCAGTGGAAGGAGAGGAAGGAAGAAGGATTGGGTAGGAGAAAGCCAGACAGAATTACAGCTCTGAGAAAGTCTCTGTCAGCCCAACAGGGAGCTCAGATATAAGAACTGCCCACAGAGGAGTCCTCCACTGGGAAAAAAGAGCCAAACTCTGCTTTTGCATTCTGTTCAGCCATTTGCTGCAATTCAGCTGCCCAGGGATAATGTGACTCAAAACAGATCCAAAGCATTGCAGCTGAAGGGACCAGTTCTCTGCTCTCCCCACACAGGACTACGTGAGGAGTACTGTCTGCTATTGGAGTTGCCAGGGTATGTGGAAAATATCAGAGAGGAGCTCTTTCATGGGCTTCTCTTCCTAGCAGAATTTAGAAGAGAAGGCTTTTAGGAGGAACAACACCCAACCATCACTGCATTAGTTGTGAAGCTACAACTAGGATTCGTTGTCTTCCCTTTACCTTCCCATTCTGAACTGTCCTCACCCTCAGCTCTCACCCCTGCAGTTTTGGGTGGCTTACTGGTAGTATGGCCCTAAGACCCATTGTTAAGGGCATGATCCTTGTTTATTACATCCTCCTCAGACCCCACTGGCTACACTTCTCCATTGATAATTACCACTGGGAAAGAGAGTACCAAAAGACGCCTAGACTCATGTAGGTCCCCATATCCTACTCCCTACTTCCAATCTATAAAAGCAGATCTACTCTTGCATATGATTAACTAAAAGGGTATATAGAGGAATATATAACTAAAGGGGTATATATTTAGATTTCTCTCTAACAAGTGGAGAGGAAAAAAATGAAACAAGAACAAGGAAAAAAATCCAAAACACAGGAAGAAAGGATAAGAAGGGGAAAAAAGACACACAAAAAAGGAAAAATAAGAATACACAAAAAGTAAGGAGTTAAAAATCTAAATTAAACCATGACCACAATATATATCAGTGGACTACATCTCCAGTTGAAAGACAAAGATTTAAGTGTGATTAAAAATATATAATAAAAGAATAACAAATAAAAAACATATTCATGTGAATAAGAGAGAAACCTTGAGGAATAGGGTAGAGAACATTTAAATCTCAGGATAAGGAAAAAGAGACTTTAGGTGCATGTGAACAACAAGAAACCTGGTATTATTACAGTAATTTTAAATCAAATACCATTTAACACAAAAAGCTGTATCAATAAAATAATAACAAAACATGTAATTCACGAGGAACACATGACAGTTTTAAACTAACACATAATAAAATAGTCTCAAAAATACATAAAGAATAAATCAACAATCTTCAAAAGAAAATGGATTCATCTACAATCCTAGTGAGAAGATTTAACATACATATTTCAGTCGATGATAGAGCATCTTATACTAGTCCAGAAAGCCCTCAAAAATATAGGAAAAGACCTGCAACACATAGAGTATTTTGCCTGCTTTGACAACAATAAAATGAAATTAGAAATCATAACAAAAAATAATTAGAAATGCCCCATGTATTTGTAAATTACAAATCAAGTTCTAAACAATTCATGGGTCAAAGAATAAATCACAAGGGAAATTTAAAAATTAAAATAGAATTATAGCAGAACAATAGTTAATAAATCTATGCTCTGTAGCTAAAGCTAAATCCTCAAAAGAAAGTGGCAGCTTTGAACACTGGCAAAGAAAGTCTCAAACTTAATGAATCAGTGATCCAACCTAGAAATTATCTAAGGAGAAATTAGATAAGCCCAAAGAAAATAAGAAGAAAGAAAAAATGAAAGATGATATCATTTTCTAGAAAAATAAAACTTCCAAAACTATATCAAGGAGAAATACCCAGCATCATTCTGAAACAATTTTAAAAATGGACTCATGAGAACAATTCTTCTCCTATTTTTCCTTAAAAAATACAAAAACAGGCACTTGATTTATTCATTATGAAATCTACCACTTAAATAATACTTTCAGAATATAGGAACAAAGAGAAACACTCAGTATAAACTTCATATCCAAATTGAAAAAGGACAATACAAAAAAAAATACACACACCAATCAATCTCATATATGCACATAGATATAAAAATTATAAACAAATACAATTCGGTATTTTATATTTTAAAAATAAGAAAATTCATCAAGAAAAATAGACAAAGCAATTTTCTAGGAAAATAAAGTGGGCTTAAAATCAGAAAACTGATTGATGTAATTCGATGCATTAGAGATTAAACAAGAACAACCATATTCTTTTTTTCCCCATTTCTACGTGTTTATTTATCTTTGATTAATATATAAAACATACATTAATTCCCTTCTTCTCCCCTTGGGGCATGCTCAGTAATGATACCAAAGGAGCTAGAGAGATTACCTTAGCCACAGTGGTTCTCCAATCTGCTCTGCATCATCTTTGACTTTCAGCTAATCAGATCCAGAAGAGGATCCCAGGGAACCCATTAGTGCCTGGTTTGAACACAACACCCTTTTCAAGGAAGTAGCAATCCAAAGGGGGCACCTGAAGGGCCCGAGTGGAGAAACAGTGTCTACATTCATACATGCTGACAAAGTGCAATCGCTATTAATTCAAAAGAAATTGTATTAAAAAAGTAATGCACTGGGTGAAGAACAACCATATTCTTATTTCAATAAATGCAGAGAAAAATTAGGTGACATTCAACTTCCATTTATAATTTAAAATAGAACAAATATCTTAGCAAATTATGGCCAAAGAATTTCCTTAAGATAATAAAAGAATTTCCCAGGGGTCTCTCACATTTCCTCACATCTTGTGGGCAGACACATTAGCTGCCTTTGTTTTGGACGATGTTTTTCAAAGATGATTCTATTGCAAACAACTTTAAAATATAGTGAATCCCTCCAAAGGGCATATTTGTTTATTGTTTAGTAGAATAAAGATAATAGCTCAACCAAAATGGTGGTGTGCATAATCCCTACCTCCATTACACCACAGAGTCCAACAGTTAGACCACTTATTCATGACCAAAAACAGCCCTGGGATGGGTCTGCAGTCCACTTAAGGAACTTTACTGAAACAGAGGAGCAAAAACAAAACAAAACAAATCCTGAGAATAGTCTCACAAAAAGGGAAGGAAAAGAGCTTTGTTTTGCCTGCACTATTGATCCCCAGACTGGTCATGCTGACCTAGTGCTGAGAAGGAGCTCCCCACTCTGAAAAAGTTCCCTTAACAGACAATGGGAGACTGGAGTGAGTGACCAAATTCCCTAGCCTTTCAGAACACCCTACAAAGGACTCGCCTCCTTTCCATGCCACCTGGAGTTGAGGAAAGCTGGATCCCATACAGGAGCAAACAAGATTCCCACCGACATGCTCTGCAGAAAACTAGACACCAGCTTTTGCAATAGAAGAAATCAAAGGCCAACACCACCACCACAGGCCCCCTGCAGGTTTTACTGGGTTTCAGTCGTACATGTATTCACATTCACAGGTATTAACTTCCTGATCCTCTCCTGGCTCCCTCCATCACAACTGCCCTTGTAGAAGCCATAACCACACCAGCAGCCAGTCCTGGTTTCTTTGGCTATAGAAGTGCAAAACACCTGCCTACACCCCTGCCACTTCTCCCCATGATCGTGTGTGCATTGGTTTCTGCATCTGCACGCTGATGGCCTGGTGCCCATTCCAGGCCTGCACTACCATGCATCTAGGCGGAAACTGTGTAGCTGTAAGACTTCACACTCACATGCAAGGCCTCTGCAGCTACTTGTGGGCCTGAATCTTGTCCTGTCCTTGTCACTGGCTGGAAGGACAGAGCTCATTCATTCTACCCCCTTCCTGATACCAGCCCCCACTGCTGTGCACCTGTGGAAAGACCTATCATTCACAATAAAGTGTGCCAGCAGCCAGGGTCCTTACAGCTGCCTACATATGGCCTCAGCCATTGTCTGTGGGACTGGACCCCACCACTACATGGCTGTCTATAACCAACTCTTGCTAGTAGACAAGAACCTACAACTGGTCCCTGCATCTGAGTGTACACCAGTGTTTCTAGCCTCCACCACTGCCCGCCCTAGTCTCTATTCACTGAGGACCTCGATAGCTCTTGAAATCACTGTAGATCCCCACAGTGCTAGCTAAGGACCACACAGTTGCCCATGTAGTGGACCCCGTCAAATTGAGATGAAGAGATATCAAAGATCCCCCCAAGATTTAGAGTCACCACACACACCCACACTTGATGCCCTACACCAGTGGACCCAGAATCACAGCACATTCCAGCACACCCCCACTTTAGGGGAAGGGTTTTCTTACCAAAGCCAATCTATAAAGTCTAGAAGAAGTGACTGCTTTTTCAAATGTGCAGACACCTATGCAAGGCTACAGGCGTCATGAAAATTCAGGGTAACATAACAACACTAAAGGAACATAGAATACTTCCAATACTGACTTCAAAGAAATGAAAATACACAAAGTGCCCAACTAAGAATTCAAAATAATTGTTTTAAACATGCTCAGAGAACTGTAAGAGAACACAAGGAATTTGATTAAATCAAGAAAAAACGCCTAAGAAATTCCACACAGAAATAAAAACATGAAAAAGAACAGAATTTTTGGAGCTGAAAAATGCAATGACTGCATGGAATACATTAATACAGAGCTTCAACCGAAGACTTGAGCAGGAGGAAGAAAGAATCGATCAGCTTGACAACAGAGTGATTGAAATTGTCCAATAAGAGGAGGGAAAAAAAGAAAAGAAAGAAAGGAATGAAGAAAGCCTATGGGCATGGGACCATTAAGAGAAACAAAGTGTGTCCCATTGGAGTTCCATAAGTAAAAGAGAGGAAGAAGGGGGCAGAAATCTTATTTAAAGAATGATGGCTGAGAACTTCCCAAACCTGGGGAGAAATTTTGACATTGGAGTTGACAAAGCTAAAATGTCACCCCAAAATTTCAACACAAAATGGTTTTCTCTGAGTCATATTATAGTAAAACTCTCTAAAACCAAAGATACCAGGAGAATCTTTAAAGCAGTCAGAGAAAATAAATTCTCATACAAGGGAACCCTCCTAAGGATATCAGCAGATTTCTCACCAGAAATCTTATAGGTTAGGAGAAACTTTTTAGGCTAGGAGTGAATGGGTTAATATAAACAAAGTTCTAGAAGAAAGAAACTGCCAACCAATAATACTTTATCTAGCAAAGTAGTCCTTCAAAAAAATGAAGGCAAGGGACACCTGGGTGGCTCAGTCAGTTAAAAGTCCAATTTGATTTCAGCTCAGGTCATGATCTCATGTTGATGGGATCAAGCGCTACATCAGACTCTGTGCTCAGCAAGGGTCTGTTTGAGATACTCTCTCTCCCTCTTCCCCTCCCTCCAGCCCGTGTGCTCTCTCTCTCTCAAATAAATTAATTAATAAATTAATAAATATTATTTAAAAATGAAGGCAAGATAAAGACTTTCCCTAACAAAAGCTGAGGCAGTTCATTACAATTAGACTTGTCTTATAAGAAATGCTGCACAGAAGTCTTCAAGCTAAAAGGAAGGACCCTAATTAGTAACATGAGGTTATATAATACTATACAACATCCTGGTAAAGAAAATATATTTTCAGATTCAGAATATTCTACCTCTAGTATTCAGATTCAGAATATTCTAACTCACTTAACTCTAGTAAAAAGCTTAAAAGATGAAAGTGCTTAAAATAGCTATTTCAATAAATGGTGCCGGGAAAACTATATATCCACACCCAAAGGAATAAGATTTGACCCCCTGTTTGACACCACTCATAAAAATTAGCTTGAAATGGATTAAGGACTTAAACACAAGGCGTGAAACTGTAAAATTCCTAGAAGAAAACACAAGGGATACACTCCTTCACATCAGTCTTGCCAGTGATGTTTTTTGGATGTGACATCAAATGTACAAGCCACAAAAGCAAAAGTCCAAAAGCAGAACTACATTAAAATAAAAAATCACTACACAGCCAAAAAAATAATGAACAAATGGAAAAGAATTTGAAATGGAAAAAAAATGCAAACCACATATCTGATAAAGATTTAATATCCAAAATATATAAGAAACTCCTATAGTCCAATACCAAAAAAAAGTCCCATTAAAAAAATGGGAAGAGGGATTAAATAGACATTTCCCCAGAGAAGACATACAAATGGCCAATAAGTACATGAAAAGATATTCAACATCACTAATCGTCAAGAAAATGCAAATCAAAATAAGATAATACTTCACACCTGTTAGAATGGCATTAACAAAAAGATAATTAATAACAAATGTTGAGTATGTGGAGAAATGTAAACTCTTGTGTACTATTGGTGGGAATGTAAATTAGTATGGCCAGTATGGAAAACAGTACAAAGATCACCTTTAACAATTCAAAATATAACTACCATATGAGCTAGCAATCTCACTTCTGAATATATATCCGAGGGAAATGAAATCACCATGTCGAAGAGATAACCATACTCTCATTTCTATTCATTGCAGCATTAATCACAATAGCCAAGGCATGGAAATAACCTAAATATCCATCAATGGATGAATTGATAAAGAAGTGGTATACACACATAAACACACACACACACAATGGAATAATATTCAGCCATAAAAAAAAGAAAGGAAATTCTGGCGCACCTGGGTGGCTCAGTTAGTTGGTTCAATGTCCTGCTCTTGATTTTGGCTCAGGCCATGACCTCAGGGATCCTGGTTTCAAGTCCTGCATCGAGCTCTGCACTCAGCAGGGAGTCTGCTTGTGGATTCTCTCCCTCTACCCTTCCTACCCTTTCTCTAAAATCAATCAATCAATCAATCAATCAATCTNATGCCTAGTAGGCTCAGTCTATTATGTGTCTGCCTTCAGCTCAGGTCATGATCCCAGGGTCCTGGGATGGAGTCCCACATTGAGCTCCTTCCTCAGCAGGGAGCTTTCTTCTCCCTCCCTCTGCTTGTGTGCTCTCTCTCTCTCTCTCCCTCTCAGACAAGTTAATATATAAAATCTTAATAGAAAGAAAAAAAAGAGGAGATTCTGTTATTTGTGACAGCATGCCTGGACCTTGAGGGTATTATGTTAAGTAACCTAAGTCAGACAGAGAAAGACAAATACCGTATGGTCTCAGATACAGAGTATAAAAACATCAAACTCATAAAAGCAGGGAGCAGAAGCAGGAGCAGAGGAGTGGGAGGCAGGGGCAGATGTTGGTCAAAGGGTGCAAACTCCCACGTAGAAGATGAGTAAGTTCTGGGGACCTAATGTTCTCCGTGGTGACTGTAATTAACAATACTGTATTGTATACTTGAACGTTGCTATGCAAGCAGAGCTTTAATGTTCTCACATTACAACAGCAACAAAATGGTAATTCTATGAGGTGAAGGATGTGTTAACTAACCTTATTATGATAACATTTCATAATATGTACATACATCAAATCATAATATGCACCTTAAACTTACACAATGTTATATGTCAATTTCTCAATAAATCTGGGGCTCAGGGGAAGAAAGATGGAAAGAAAGTGCTTATAGAGGTACACCGTGTTCATTTTAAATGTTCTGATAAAGGAATACCTAAACAAAGACCTGAAAGAAGTGAGGGATTAAGCCATGCAGATATCTGAGCAAGAAGGTTCCAGGCAGGCATAAAATTAAGTCTAAAGCAAAACCTGCACTAGAGAAGCAAATGAAACGCTTAGGTCGCAAAATGTAACCCACTGTAGCCACTGACTCCCAGCTCATGCAAATAACAGTTGATCCTAGAGATGCCCTGGAGGCAAGCTGGTGAGTTTCAGGAAGAGTAGGTGTTCAGTGTGCCTGGAGCAATGGAAACAATAGGAGAGCAGCTGGCTGAGGTCAGAGGTGTAAGGCCACCTTAAGCCTCCTGGGTATTGCAAGGAAATTTGCTCGGACCTCAGTAAGATGAGCAGTCATTGTAAGGTTTAGGGCTGAGGAGTGTTCTAAGACAAATTTAAAAAGAGAACAAAAGAGGAATAAAAATTATGAAAGAATGAAATAAAACTCCCTTTTAGCAGGTGATATAAATTACCACAGGAAAACTAAAAGTCAACAGAAAGCATGTTGGAAAAATCAGAGAGGAGCAAGGTTGTTGGATTTGAAGTCAATGATTAAACTAATAACGTCTCTTCATGACAGAAGTACCAAGAAGAAAATATTTTAGAAACGAATATCTGATTTATAAGAACAAATGAAAAAAATATGTGCATTGTTCAAGCACTAAGGGAACAAGAATATCCACAGTCTTTATGAATAAAATTTGAAAGTTTTATTAAGACATAAAGAAAGATTGGAATAAATTGAAATGTATCTTATCTACAGGATTTAATATTTAAAGACATCAACTGGGGGTGCCTGGGTGGCTCAGTCGTTGAGTGTCTGCCTTCAACTCAGGTCATGATCTCAGTGTCCTGGGATCGAGCCCCGCATCGGGTTCTCTGCTCAGCAAGAAGCCTACTTCTCCCTCTACTACTCCCTCTTTTTGTGTTCTCTCTCTAGCTTTGTTTCTCTGTCAAATAAATAAATAAAATCTTAAAAAAATAAAAAATAAAGGCATCAATTGTATCAAAAAAATCAGTGAACTCAATACAAAAAAGACAATGTGTCCTTTTGTGACAGAGTTCAGATAGGCTCATTGCACATTATAAAAGTTTCAAATGCCTTAAGCTTGTGTTTCCTCTCCTATGACACAACTCACCCTGTGTGTATGCATCCCCATACCCTCTTCACACCATCCTGGGAGAACTGGCTGGGGCTTGAAGAACCTGCACAAAAATGATGACATTCTGGCTCTTCCATTAGCTATGTCAAAGAGATATGCTCTGTNACATTCTGGCTACTTCTTTAGCTATGTCAAAGAGATATCCTCTGTCTCTCTCTGGTAGTTTTATGTTCTCAGTCAGCATCTGTATAACTATGGCAAACTCATTTGTTAACTCACAGGTAGGTTGTCCATGTGGGAGAAAGTGAAACTGGATTCCCACCTGAAAACACATCAAAATCAATTTCAGGTTGATTAAAAGCTTAAGTGCAAAAGCCAAATAATTAAAACTTCAAGATGACCTTTTAGGAGAATCTTTATGACATCAAGGCAAAGAAGAATGCATGTCATAGAAGTGGGAATTGTAGGGCACCTGGGTAGCTCCGTGGGTTAAGCCTCTGCCTTCGGCTCAGGGTCCTGGGATTGAGTCCAGCATGGGCCTCTCTGCTCAGCAGGGACCCTGCTTTCCCCTCTCTCTCTGCCTGCCTCTCTGCCTACTTATGATCTCTCTCTGTGTGTCAAATAAATAAATAGAACCTTTAAAAAAAAGAAGTGGGAATTGTAATAAAAATTGATAAATTTAAATCCTTTAATATTGCAAGGTTCTATTTATAAAAAGGCCATGATGATAGTGAAAAGATAAGCCATAAAATGAGAGAAGATATTGCTAATACATATAACTGACAAAGGAATAGTCTTCAGAACAAGTAAAGGACTCCTAAAATTATCCAAAAGAGAAAAACAAATCAGTTTTTAAAAAAGACAAATGCTATGAAAAGACATTTCACTGAAGATATATAAAAGGCTCTGAAATACATGGGAAGGGTCTCAATCTTATTTGGAGTCATGGAAAGGCAATTTATAATTACAATGAGGTACATTTTCCCACCTATTAGATTATCAAGTGTTTTCTTTAAAAGTCAGTTTATATCCAACATTGAATAGGATGTGAAATATCAGAAACTTTATGGCTGGTAGGAGGGTAAATTAGTACATATTTTGGAAAACGTTTGGCATTAAAGTCGAACATGCATGTACCTTTCAATCCCCCAAGTCTGATCCTAGATACGTAGCCACAGAAATGGTTGCACAAGTAACCAAGGGATATTTAAAATGTCCACAGCACCATTGTCCATAATAGCAAATCCTAGAATCCACCAACAACCTTAAGTAACAACAATGAACAAATAAATGGTACCACATTCACACAATGAAGTAGAGCAGTAAAAATCAATTAATTAATCTCCATGAATCAGTATCAATGGAACTGAAAATGTAACATTGAAAAAAGGAAATATAATACAGTATAGTTGCTGATTAAAAGTTCTAAAACAGGTGAAAAAGTAAGGTAGTGCTTGAGGACACACATATATGAATATAACTCAAATAAAAAACAGCTAAAGAATTAGCCCAAAAATCAAGATAATATTATGGTCATCTCTTCGGAGAAAGAAGGAGTAGATCTTATTGAGGGTAGAGGGACAATTTCGAAGGACAGAAAATACTTCATTTCCTAATCTTGGCTGTGGGTCCAAGGCCATTAGTGTATTGTTATTCTTTTAAAGTGTAGGGTGCACTCATTCTATAAGTATAATGTATTTCACAGTATAATTTCAAATGCATTTTAAATAGAATGGTGTGAGAACTTCTTCAACATATACAGTATGAAATATAGAAAGCCTAAATGTCCTCTGGAGTCAACAGAGACCAACCACTCTTTTTAAATCATGTTTTGGCATTACAGCTCAAATATCTCTCCCCAAAGTCACTTCCCATTGCAATGTAGCATAAATATGACACACAATTTTCTCCTTGCTTCCAATATTGGGCGCCGTGGCTCATGAACATTGCCTTTTCTTTCCTGGTTTTTGTTTAGATTTTGTTTTTGTTTTTGTCTTGCAAAAAGAGTGAAATTATGAGATACGTGTTCTTTCTTTTAAGATTTCATTTTTTTATTCTACAGAGAGAGACACAGGGAGAGAGGGAACACAAACACGGGGAGTGAGAGAGGGAGAAGCAGGCTTCCTGCTGAGCAGGGAGCTCAGTGGAGGGCTGGATCCCAGGATCCTAGGATCCTAGGATCATGACCTGATTCGAAGGCAGATGCTTAACAACTGAGCCACCCAGGCACCCCAAGGGATACATGTTCTTTTGTGGGCGAAGTCTAAGAGGCAACTACCAACTCTAGTGTTTTTAGCTTTTAAGGGTGTCCATTTGTCTGTGGCTATACAATACTTCACTGTGAGTTAATATTTACAAAAGCAGTGTGATGAATCAAACAGGTGATCCTGAGGGGTATCTGGGATGTCAGGGTAATGCCACATTTAAAATGGCACCAGATTATGATACCTGCAGGACATAGACAAGTAATTTTTACAACACAGAGCCCGACTCTTGTCTCCTCACTTCATTTCTGTCTTATCACCTTTCTTTGGCTGAAAACACATGGTGTTGGGAAAACTTGACTACCACATGCAGAAAAATGAAACTGGACAATTTCCTTACAGCACACACAGAAATAGACTCAAAATGGATGAAGGACTTCAATGTGAGAAAGGAATCCATCAAAATCCTTGAGGAGAACACAGGCAGCAACTTCTTCGACCTCGACCACAGCTACTTCTTCCTAGGAACATCACCAAACGCAAGGGAAGCAAGGGCAAAAATGAACTACTGGGACTTCATCAAGATTCAAAGCTTTTGTACAGCAAAGGGAACAGTCAACAAAACCAAAAGACAACTGACAGAATGGGAGAAGGTATTTGCAAACGACATATCAGGTAAAGGGCTTGTATCCATAATCTATGAAGAACTTCTCAAACTCAACACTCATAAATCAAAGAACCCACTCAAGAAATGGGCAGAAGACATGAACAGACATTTCTCCAAAGAAGACATCCAAATGGCCAACAGACACATGAGAAAGTGCTCAACATCACTCGGCATCAGGGAAATACAAATCAAAACCACAGTGA